>JXWZ01007659.1:0-13029 GCA_000956215.1 Anopheles farauti No. 4 | reverse complement strand
TCAGTATTTTCCATCGTCTAATAAGCGCATTAGTGGCGGTACCTGTGTGGAAAAAACAAAACGTCACGAGAATAGTCCTCACGATGAGCAGACCCCAAAGTTTCTTACTCACTCGACTCACTCGAAGCTGAACGGTCTTTCGTTCTTGCCTAGATCACGGGATACAATTGTTCATAATTTAATAAAACATTATATTAGACTTTTCACAGTAACATCGCGTAGCAATAACGATTTATCACATTTTAGCTTGTTTGAAATATCATCGTTTTATGGCAAAGAAGGCCGTACAACGTTTTCAAGCTCAACATGCCTTAGTGATACACACCACACACCGACTATAAAGCCATAAAATACCCTCCAAAATACCTTTAAACGATGTTGTCTTTATTCCTGCATTTGTTTTTGTTTTGTTTTATTCATGAAGATATATTACAGATTTTAACTAAATTCATTACCGGCTTCCTAGTTGGCTTGGAAAACCGCTACCATTACACCTTCGCTCTTAACTCCCTCTATCCCGCTAACACGCGTCTCCCTTTTCACCCACATTCGATCCATCTCACTCTCCCAACGCGGATTTGCTGGACCGGGGATCCAGCACCAGAATCCGTATTAAAAGTTTGTCTCTCCTGCAAAGCAAACTAAGAGCAAAAGAGGTTGACAGAAGGTGAAAAGAAGGGAGAGAACAAAAAAACGTAGTATCGTACATGTAAGAACCGCGCGCAGCAAGTGTGAAGAACACGGAACAAACGCAAAAAACGAAAACGTAAAACGAATCTTCATTAAAACAAAAAACATGTATAGATTTAAATAACGGAAACAACTAATTAGCTAGAACACATTAAAGCGTGCCGGTTTTGTTGCTGGTGTTGCTTAAAAACGGAGAGGAAGGCTTCTATCACAAATGAGGGATACATAAAATAACCGCACTAGATTGCCTATTGCCAGCGAAAATGTTCGCGTCTTTCGAATTTGGGACCCAGTACGCGGACGCGGCCGCGGAGTGTAAAGAACGCCGGGGATAGTATGCCTAGCAGAACCGATACCGTGGGAAAGCGGGTGAGGAAGAAGATAAAAGTATCATAACACACACACACGCACACATCCCGCCCACACTATGATTGTATGCTCATCCTCATTCCACACACCCTTCTACTTCACAGCTTCCATCGCTAGTCTAATGCGATCACTGTTGCTGCTGCTGCTACCACCACTGCCAAGATCGTTGGTTGTCGTTTCACTGACAGCCTTACCGCTTCCATCACCACTGCGTTCCAGCGATGTAGTAGACGGTTCGTTCAGGGTATCCGTGACATTTCCTGTATCTTCACCACCACCGGCAGTAGCCGCACCCGTCGTCTCGTCTTCGTCAGTCGCATTGCCGCCGCCGCCGCCGCCTCCTCCGTCCACCACCACCACCGACGGACGGCGTTTCTTGCGCTGGTGATCGTAGTTCACAAGCCGCTGACCGACCAGATACTTGTCATTTTTGATCGCCACGTACAGCTTCTTGAACTGGCGCACCTGCAGCACCAGTATGCCAATGACGAATGCGATCAGCAGGAAGAAGGGATAGATCTGGCGCGCGATCAGTGTACGCGTGATCGGGTTCGTGAAAAACACCGGCAGTATCGAGTGTGCGATCACGTACGGGACGGCCAGCGCTAGCCCGAAGCAGGTGATAACCGGTACGCCCAGTTCGCGCACGATAAAGTGTAGGTTCATGTCGCGCAACCCGTCCCGGTACGCTTGCTCGATCGCACGCTTCAACGCCCAGTCCGGGCCCATCAGTGTGAGCGCACAGGCGATCTTCGTGTAGAGCACACCGAGCGCCCAATCCTGCCACAGGAATAGGACGGGCGTTTGGTCGGGTGGTACGCGCAACGGGATCACCACCACCAGCTCGAGCAGTAAACCAAACATGAGCGGAATCACACCGAGCATGTGGACGAACACGATCATCGCCATCGCGTACGAGGTCGCGATCGACATCCAGTGGCGGACGCGTGCGATCACGGCCGCTCGGCCCTGCGGCACCAGATTCACCGCGACGGCAATACCGCGCGATATCAACCAGCACAGATACATCCCGATCGCGGCCGTGTACAGTTCGTGTGGACGGGCTGCCGTGGTTTCCGGTCCACCGGCTCCAGCGACGGCGTTTGATGATGATGTTGTTGTTGTTGTTGTTGGTGGTGGCGGTGATGGTGGTGCCGGCGTTATGTTGGACGCACCCATAGAACTGAGAGCCATCCCGTACCGACCGATCCAAACTGGGATGGTCAGCACGGCCAGTGAACCGATCGCAAGACTGATACACATCAGCACCAGCAGTCCGATCAAACGTATGGCGAAGAACTTTGGACGCTCGTACGGCTGGAATCCGACCGGTACGTCGCGCTGCATGATAGCTTGGTGGGCCGCTGCTAATCCAACGCCAACGTCTGGTTCTTGTCTTGGCGGCGGTGGTGGTGGTGGTGGTGGTGGTGGTGGTGGTGGTGCTGCTGCTGCTGCTGCTGCTGCTCCTCCCGGGGCTGCCGCTGCCCCCGAATCGTCTTCGTTCGGTTGGGGATCGGCACCTAGCAGGTAACTCTTAATGCCGAGCACACGGGCCACCACGTTGCACCAGATGCGCACGAACCCCTTCAGCCAGATGCGGGCGTGCGATTGCTCGAAAAAGCTCGGCAGCACGAACTGTAAGCAGATAATGTACGATGAATTCAAAATTATCAATAAATAGTCAGCGGTTTTCGGTAGATAAGTTTCAGTTTCATCGCACACATTCCACCCGACCAATTTACCTGTAGCAACATCAGCTGCAAACTAAGCTCGTTCAGGTCCGAGTCGGCCGACAGTGTGTAGGGCAGGAATGTAGGCCAGAAGCTTTTCAGGATCTGTATCGGTGCCCAAATCATCAGCAGCACGGCCGAACCGAAGATCGTTGCGGACGAAATTAGCCTCCGCGCGTGGCGTAGTATCGAAAGATGAATCATTTCCTACGAAAAAAAAACAAACAAAAACAACACGTACAACAATCGGTTCCATAAAGTATGCCCGATTTTGCGATCCAAGATCGAGCCAAACTGTCCGCCTACCTGTATCGGGCTAAAGTCCGGATCGTTGAGGTTGCGCAAGAACCACAGCACACCCGGCCGCAGTACCTCGCGCAGCAGCACGATAAACGACGCGAAGTAGTACACGTACACCATGCCAAACATCCAGTGGATGAAAAGAGACATACCGGGCGCCACCTTGAAGCTCGCCTTACGATCCTTGAGTGTAGCGTCAAACATCGGCAGTGAGCAGATGTCCAACCACCAGCCACACACGAGCGGCAACACACCGATCTCCACCACCGACAGCAGTGAAACCTTCACAACGATGTAGCACAGACCAAGAATGCGCCGTTGGCGACGCCACCGCAAGAAGCGCGCGATCGCGTGCAGCTTCACCAGCGTAATGCCGATCACGCAGTATCCGAGCATGGTGGTGAGCAGCCCGTGGAAGTACATCAGCTGCTTGCCGGGTGCGTTGATGCCGAGGAACGTGATGAGAAAGTTGCCGATCGAGTAGGGACAGAAGGCGAAGATGAAGATGAAGGCGGTGTTGAGCGACACGACCCAGAACACGTGCTCGAGAAACACCATCGAACCGTCCAGTCCGAGCAGCCGCTCCCAGGTGAGCTCCTCGGCCGCCCGCTCCCATTCCATCGGGTTCCAGTTCGCTTCGTCGGCGGCCGCTTCCGCTTCCGGTTCGTTGATGGCGGCTTCGGGCGGTTCGTCCGCTAGTAGGGGTGCGGCCGGTGGTGGCGGTTCCGCCGGATCGATTGGCACATTGTCGGCGGGCGGTTCACCAAAGTTACCGGCCGGTCGGTGCAGCGCGGGACGTCGCAGTGCTGCTTCCGGCACTTCTGCCCCCGGCGGAATAACGTTTTCCGCGGCAGCGGCAGCAACAGCCGGCTGCGGTTGCCCGTGCAGAACCGGATCGTTCGCAGCGTTGCGATTGTTGAGCAGATTGTTGTCGAGAAAGTTGTTGTTGTTATTGTTGTTGTGCTCTTCCTCGTTGTTGTTATCGTCATTATTATTGTTGTTGTTGTTGTTGTTGTTGGCGGCATCATTATCGTTTGCTTCGTCTTCTGCCTGACGCACGTTCGCCGGACGACCATTGCCATTCGGGGCCACTTCCGGTGCCGGTTGATCATCACGCTCGAGCCAGTCCGGCCCGCCGCCGTGTATGATCTGCTCCCGCAGCCATACAAGCCCGATAAATGTGAACAGCGTGCAGGTCACCACGAAGCAACCGCGAAACACGTCGATGGTGATGTTTTCCGTCGAAAACATATCGATCGGTAGCGTGAGCACCATCTCAATCGAACCGGAGAACAGGAATCGATAGGTACGGTACGCCGTCAGCGGCACGATACCGAGCCATGCCAGCGCGACCAGTGTGTAGTGTATCCAGTACTTGACGGCCGTGCCGACTGAGCTGAGCAACCCCTTGGCGACGTACTTCAACGGTAGCACGCGGGGCATATCGGGCGAGTAAATTGGCGTGAAGGAAAAGCGATGCCCGCACAGCTCGCAGTACTCCTTGCGCGAGTAGCGCATCCACTGCATCAGACAGTCCTGGTGGATCCACTTGATGCTGCCGGTGCAGATGCACGGATGAAACAGGGGCCGATCAGACTGTGCCTCGCATCGGCACACCCGGCAGATGTCACCCTCCATCTTGCTGTTCTCTCACTTCTTCCGCTTCCGTCCAGATTCGTCCTACCCGCGGACCTGGAGAAACTCCCACGTACACAAGCAACACACGCGAAACTTACCACTGCACCACTCGACGACGCACAGGATGCTCGGTCGATGCTTGTTTGCTAAAGCACGAACCTACTGCCCGCAACGGTGCCAGCATCGTTCTGGCCACGGAGTTTTTTGGCAAAGCTTCGCCCCCTTATCGACGGCAGCCGTCTGTACACACTGCCCGGATATTGCGAACCCTTTTCACGACCGCAGTGCTTGCGCTATTTGAAGGTGGACGGGTTGGGTGTATTTCGACGCAGCAGATAATAGCAACGCAAGCTCCGTGTCCTTCTCGATCCCCGTTCACAAACAACGAACGTCCGACGAGTGCACCCTTTAGCACACCCCGTCCTTCAGATGATGATGCAGCAGCAGTAGCAGCAGTAGCTAGACGCTAGCCAGTGCGTGCTTTGTTAAGAAATTTGCAAACCGCACCAGCTAGTTCGTTTCGTAGGAGAGAACACTTTCGAGGGTAGAAATGTGTTAAATTATGTGCGCGATCGCGAAGGCCATCCCAATACGTACGGAGAAAAAGTGTTTCGAAATGTTGCTGCAAAAAGTTACGTTTTCTCTGCTGTCACTCGTGACGTTTTGTTGATTTGATATTTTTTTAGTTTGCTTTTTTCTCTCGCTCAGTGTCCATCGCGGAGGGGATGAAGTGAAAAAGGTTCGAAAAGAATAAAAATTACAAATTTGTATAAAAAAAGAACAGTTGCGAAAGTAACAACTCTTCATCATCGAATTATGTTTTAGCATTTTCTATACATCTCGCAGAAGCGTCGGATTTGCTGAATAAGAGCCACTATATGGACACTGTAAAGCTGAGATTTTTTTGTGATCTAAGCATTAAATTTTTTTAAAATTATCATAAAAATTACGCCTTCTCGTCTGTGTGCGCTTTATATCCATATATTTTTTATTAATATATTACAAAATTTGTTCGGCTTAGCTCAACAATTTGTCTGCGGGGTATTTTCCGACGAGTTTTGACAGCTTATTAAAGGATTTGACGTTTCGCGAAACGCACCTCGTGCTGTTAAACCACCGCTGCAAACAAAACAACGTGCTTTCGTTCTTCCGCATCCAACGCGCCTTTGCATTCGGTTCAGAAATGGGTAAAACGAAAGCATTAAAAAAGTCCAAGGACATTGAAGGAGCATCGAAAAAAGTGACTCCAGTTGGTAAGTAATACGTGTGTTTGCTGTTGACTCTTGATTCGCTAAAACTGCCCTTTTTTGTTTCTCGATACTGCGACACATCGGGTAAGCAGCTAATGGAAAAGTGGCGAAAAAGAAAGACACCGTCGTGACATCGGTAGAGAAAAAGCAAAAAAAACGTTCAGCAGAGTCGGAGAATGGGGTCGAGCAAGTACCTAGCAAGAAGAATTCAAAAAGCAAGGCGAATACGATAACGGCCGGTACAACGATTGATCAATTAAGCGACATTAATCTGAAATCTAAAAAGAGCAAGCGAGAACTAAAGCGTAAAACTCACGCTGAGGTAGTGCAAAAGACGAAAGTACAGCTGGAAAAGAAGGAATGGAATAATATCCGACAGTATCTGCAGACCTGGAAGCAAAATCGCGGAACTTGGAAATTCCATAAGCGCACGCAAGCTAACTTACAGCAGAACGTGTTCGACGAGGGAAAACTCGAAGGCGATCTGTGGCCGATTGCGGTAGAGTACCTGGGGTTGACGAAGGGCAAGGGTCGTGACTTTATGGTAAAGTTAGCTAAAAAGATCATTGACAAAGGCGATGCGAATAAGACTGCACAGGCCGGTACACAATACGATCGTGCTAGAGAGTTACTGCAGTCTCTAGGATAAGCTTCATAATAAATGTCACGAGGATTACTCTATACCGAATTTAAACATTTTGCAACTGCTTTATTCCAGGCTATGGAAAGGTACAATTTCTAACTAACACATTTTACACGCAATTTCTGTCGTAACGAATCACCGAACACAGGCTGGAGAGACAGGCTCGGTCCTCCATCTGATGGATGATGAAAATGAGTACACAGCGCTAAAGCCTTGTTAAAGGCGCTTTTCATTTCGTCTTTCCCACAACATTCTGCACCCATGTTCGCAGTTTGTCGGTGTCCTGCAAACCAACCAGACGCTGCTCCACTTTGCCGTCGCGGATTGCCAACAACACCGGGACAGACGCTACCTCGTAGTCTAGTGCGAGATCTGTGTGCTCATCGATGTCGACCTGCAACAACAACAAGGAAGGAATGCTTATCATAAATAATGTCTGTTACATAATGCCACAAATCCGCTCCGTATACCTTGGCTAGCTTCACTTTGCCTGCATTTTCTCCAATGACGGTTTCGATTCTCGGTGTCAGCATCCGGCATGGAGCACACCACCTACGACGGGAGCAAAAGGGATGAGTTAAGCAATATACGTAGAACAGACAACCACTTTCACCAATCAGTTTTGGGGTCGAGCCTTACGTTGCAAAGAAGTCCACAATCACAGGGTCTTTACTATTGCGCACTTTCTCGTTGAACTCTTCCGGTGTTTGTACTTTGAATATTTCGAACCTCGGTACACCGGTTGTAATACCTCGGGCGAAGGTACCGATCGGTGCGCGAAGAGTTAGAAATTTCTGAAGAGATGCCATAGCTTCGTCCTATTGATAGAAGCGAACCAGTAGGTAGTGCTGGGGTATCGGGGCAAATGCTGGCCCTTTTTCAGGTGCTAATGCTGGATCCGATCCGAACGAATGTTACACAAGTCGATCTTGTTTTTGTCTATTTAATTAGTATTTTAGGTGATTAAAAATTGGTGATACGAATACGCAAACACATCGTCTTTGAAAGCGAATAGTTTTGCGCAAAAACGTCAACAATATGCACTGTGTTGACAGCATCCCTTTGTTTTGCTTGTTTGGCAGTGATGTTCCAACGGGAAAATGTACCAGGATGAGAGAAAAGGAAACGTTTAGAGATCCAGCTGCGATAAGCATGAGCCTTATTCTCAGACCTTTTCTTCTTGTATACCCAGACAGTTGTTCTATCGTTTATTCGCTTTGCATTTGAAGGAGATATCTTACATTAGCCATATTTGTGTCGGCAAAGTCAACTTTTTCAGGTATGGTTTCTCGTCGGGACAAGTCGCTGTCGATGAAATTTATGTCGACTTCATCGAGAAATCGGTTATGCCAGTTGTTAGAATTCAAAATAATTTTTTTTTAGTCACTGGAGAGAGAGATAGAGAGAGAGAGAGATAGAGAGAGAATTGTCTTTATTGTGAATCCAAAAAGACACCCGGTCGCTTTTATTTTTGATCGGAACGCTATTTGTTTCGTACTGATCGTACTGTTATATTCTCTGACAGCGAAAAAGATTGTCGTTTCTACCACAGGTGTTTGGAGCTTTAGTCGATAAAAATTTACCATTGGTGTGGTCGAAACATATCCTTTATGCAGTTTCTGTTCATTGCATTAATTGATTAAATTTACATAATAATTTGCATTATACAGAGTGCAAAGTTGAATATAATGTTCTCGACGTTATATGCTTAATTTAACACCAAGAATCATTTATCGGTTTTGAAAAGTGGTTTCAAATCGAACTGTGTTCTAGCAATAGCTGAAATAATATGGAGCAAATAAAATTTCTTAACATAACAATATAATAAAATTAAATTATGCTCTCTGGTTCCGAAATAAAACAATAAAAATTAATAAAACAACAACAAGTATTTCACAAGTCCTTGTCGGTCGCAAATAAACCAAAGGGGCATCCAAAAAAGATTGGCAAACCAAAGACAACCCCCAGCAGCTGATCGCGAAATGGAACATTATTTCAAACATATTTCATGCGAACAAATATAAAACCGCGCGTTGGCGGAATCCGTAAATCCGTGCGGCAGTTTGTTTTGTTTACCCTCGCCATGCATCGAGACTACTCCTGCCCGCATATTAGTACTATCGGTGCCGTATGTTTTGCGTCATCGGTACAGCGATTCTGCGCAGCCGATGGTGTGTACTTCACAAGTAGAGATCTATGGTAGCAGCATGCAGGCAATTTGGAACAATTCCACTGGCCTTGCAAATAAATCTGTGTGTCGTGTGTTGCCCCCGGCCTACGATGGGATGCATTTTATTGCCGCAAGCCCATTAAAACTGGGAACGGGAAAGATCAGACCTCCCGCACCCCCTCTTCGAGTGTACGAACGGAGAGACAGTAGTTCTTCATGTCAAGACGCTGACCTCGTGCTGTGTCCGCCGTACTAACCGACTTGGTTTCTGGTCGGCGGATTTTAAAAATATATCTTTCGACATCGATGATGGGTTTATCTGTCGTTGTTTTCACTCTCAGTCTTTCCGGTAGGCATAACATGTTCGAAAGGTAGTTTGCTCCTGAAGTACGAACCACCATTCGCGCGATTATTTGTTTGGAGCAACGTTATTTGTGTTTTAACAATGTTGTTTCACATAATCGTTTGCCCATACTGCCCCCGTTCTCGTGGGCTTGAAAAGTGGATGCGCCGCAGGTTTGTTTTTCGGATGATAAAATCGTCCGTCCCGTCTGATGGACGCCTCGGGAGCTCTCCGGATGTTGAGTTTTCTCAGAGAAATTCCTCTCGAGCCGAATTTTCCACCGCCGAGATCTTCTGAGAGCGAGTGGAAAACTCACAAACACATCGGATTAGAGCGCTAGAGTACGATCGGCGGGCAGGTTTTTCGGCTCGTGGAAAGACGGTGCGCGGTGCGAGTGTTTGGGTAGGTGTGAAAATGTGCCGGGTTTGTTCTAGTTTTCCCGACAGCGACATTCATTTCGGTATCTACGCGGTTTGTTGGCACATCGCGTGCCGTTCGCGTTTGTCGTCGGGATCTTGCCGCGATCCGTGCAAAACGGTGCGCGAAAGAAATCTGAACAAATCTGCGAGTAAAGTTCGAACATGCGTGTGCGAGTTAAGTGAGTTCAAGCGAACTGTTTTACCCTGTCGCGTACGGTCATTGCGCTCGAAATGGAGTGATCGGGAAAGTCAACCAGTGGGCATCAGTGGTTAGGTTCCAGTAGATTCGCTATCAATAAACTGTGCATTAGTATCATGTGCTGGTTCGAAAGAGCAGATGATTTTCCTGGCAGGGTCGTAATGTTTTCCGTTTTTAAACTGGCCTCGGGCTGTCTGTCTGGTAGTCAATGTACGGTACGCAATTTTCAACTTCATGGCGTCACCGGCCTGTGTTTCTCCTCCCTGTTCTGCTCCATGCGTCCCCATGTGATATTGTTCACTTGACTTGTGGTAATTCTAATTATAAAACCACAATCTCTTTAACGTTCAAGATGCGGTTCCGTCGCTTTTGTTGTCAATGGCCGGGTTTTTTTTGTTCCTTCCGACCCGAACAATACCGGTGTCGGAGAGGGATATTTCACAATTTTTGAATATTTTTATCCGTTTTGACAAAATTGCATTCTTGTACTATCTCTCGCTTCTCCCCACATGATTCTCTCCCTCTCTCTCTCCGTCATCAAGTTTTGGAGCTGTGACAGATTTGGTCACTGTGTGATATCTCGTGTTTTGGTCGAGGACGTAGTGTTCGTAAACCAGGTTGGACACTTCCTGTCCAAAATGAAATGCTCGTAAAGAGTCCATTGTAAAGTTCAGATTGGATCGTTCACACCCAGGAATGCGTTCTACTGTCAGTTATCTAAGAATCGCCGATAATGGGTGATCGTTATCGGAGCGGGCAGTCGTCGAAAAGTGCAGTAAAGTGTCGGTACCGTCGCTGAAGCACGTAAATAGTGAAGTGTTCGCCCGTCCCGACGTCCGGAATGTTTCCGATGAAAATAGAATGCAAAGATGGGAAAGAAGTGAAAATTTATGTGAGATGCTGCTTCGATTCTTGCGTTGTGCGTAGTATATGCGAGCGGGCCGCGCGTGTGCGTCTGATTCTATGTTGTGTGGTGGTAGTGGTGTTCTTTTTTAATTTTATTTTCTCCGTTCCGTTAAAAAAAAGTGTGTGTATAGTGTGCGTAGCCTCATTTTCGTCACCGTTTTCTCCGTGTACCAGCTATTGGATCAAGCCGTGTAGTGTATTGCGAGTTTAAGTGCGCGTGTGTGTGTGTGTGCGTGTGCGCTAGTGAAAGGCAGTGTTTGTGTGTGAGAACGAGTGGCATCATCACGTATCGTTCCGTCGTGTGCCCTCATGCCCGAGAAGTATTAACCTGACATGTGAGTAGAACAACCTGTCGTTTTTCGGTACAAGTTATTTCGGCGCAAAGGTTAAGCTTGAGTTTGCATGATAATCCAGTTTCCATGATCTTGCGATAGGATTACAACGTTCTCCTTTACATTCGCGCTTTCGTTGCCAATGCTTACAACGACATTTAGCGTTGGTAGTGGGTTTTTAAGCATATTTAAAACAACGAATGTGATTTGTGATTAACAAACGACTATGATTTGCAAACTGTTTCTGAAAAGATTTTGCTTTGAATCAAGAGTTTGCAGTTAAGTAAGCGATGCTATTGTGATGCGTAATGCTAACTTAATGTAATCACCAGACTCTTTTTTGTAATTTATTATTATAAAACTCATAGTAAATTATGTTGGCAAGATGCTCCATTAAGTTTTCTGTTCCATTATGTATTAATGCACTAAAATGTATAACAACTATGTGTACTACAAAACTACTGCTAGCTACAAAAATGGCATCTTTCATGCAAAATAGAATGTTTCTACATGAGGCTGATGTCACAATAGACTGCCTGGGATAAAGTCTTTATCCACAAAAATGAGAGATACTGAAGAAACTCCGTTTGAAAATCTTTGATAATCTTGTCAACTTGGTATGAATTATTTTCTCCGTAAGATATGTATCAGCTGCTTGCCTGAGACGCATCACAGACGGATGTCTACACGCATACTCCGGTAACGCTCCGGTAAGATGCTAACGCAGATTACTGCAGAGGTGCCAATGCGGGTGCTAAGCATGTGGTTAAATCTGGTCGAATCTTCGACCGTTGACGATTGCTGCTGCTTGGTCTGTTTTTGACGGACTAATCCGGCGCACTAATTGTCATAAATAAACGGCTAACGTGACACACACATACTAACCCTCCACTTGCCTAGCCGGTGACGATGGACGTTGAAGACACGGGACCAGTCAAACGTTAGGCAGTCGGCCAGCCAGGTAGAAAGCCTGCTGAACATTACGAATTCTACCGATGCATCGCACGGGTACGGGTGAAAATCTTCGAGATCTCACGTGTTACGCATAGGTAAAACTGAACGATCCACCTCCAAAGCCCTTCCTGGTGCCGGTGTGTCGAAAACATGTTCTTGGCCCGTTGCTGACCCTTTTTTTTTGGTGTTGCTCCGTGTCAGCCGCACCACGTGCGCACAGGGCGGCGGACCTTCGATCGTGTAGCTCAAACACGGCTGATAAGACCATATGCCACCACCGGCTACCGGCGACACCAACCGTTGGAGCAAATTAGCATTCTGACCAGCGCGAACTACGTTAGCGCACGTTTCGCCGTTTGTGGAGGAATTTCTTTCCGGCTCCTAGCAGCGAGTGCCGCCCGGTAGAGATGTGTCCATTGTTGCTAGAAAATGGCCAGAAAAGCCGTTGGGGGCAGACCGATGGATAAACAATAAACTCATTGACATCAGGGCAGCACGCGGTAACACAGTTTTACGAACGATAAAGTCGCTTCAAACCGTCGAGTTCATCAACTCCTACCGACAACAAATGGGTACGATGTCAATAAATTTGCCATTTTTTTTTCGTTGGGGACGCAAAAATGGGAACGCTCGACGGTGAGCGTTTATCAGTCGCTCGAGGAAAGCAGACTTCGTTTATGACGGTTCAAGTTGAGGGGTATTGTTCCGAGCACCGTATACCCTGCGAGGGGCCAACGTGACAATCATAAACTGGAAGAAAAAAAAAACCAGCTTCCTCCAACAATAGCTTCGTGGAAAAATGTTTAACACGGGTTGTCGAATCTAAGCGGCAGCTCGGTGTTAGTTCTTGTCGCGTATTAAGACTATGCTAATTGTACACTGTCATTTTTTGTACCTTTTTTGAGATTCTATACGAAGGCTTGGGGAGTCCATCGTTGGAATATTTATGGGTTATATACTTCAAATTAACTATCGCTAAGAGTTACTTGATCAGGAATTTTGAGTGACCTATCCACACACATTTGTATTCGAAATATTCTGATTCCCATCATATCTAAGATACTAATCCCATTTAACTTTAATATA
>JXWZ01007658.1:0-13619 GCA_000956215.1 Anopheles farauti No. 4 | reverse complement strand
TAGTGCAAAAACTGACTAGCAATTAAAAATAACTAAATCCGCAATAATCAAAAAACGTGATGGTTCGGATAGTCGTGAGAATTCTTGTATTTCGTTCACTGGTTCACTCACGTACGCCTAAATGCCGTCCCAATGTGGAACGCGATCGGAACGTTAATATGTTTCAATCGTTCCGGTAGTTAAAAGTTTACCGCCAGTGTGAGCGGTGCGACACGCGGCAACCACTCGGCAACGATCGTATGTATGTAAATTTCAATCACCAACTGGATGGATGGCTAACCTTACCCGAAGTTAATCGTCCCCATTAACCAGTTGCCGACTGGAATAGTGAGCATCGTTGCTTCTGCATTTATCTTTTCGAGCCGGTTCCGAAGTCACCGAGAGATAGGCTGACTCATCAGGCACCATATCTCGGCTCCACGATTGAAAGATTACCATTTTTAGCCCATTTTGGGATTCGAAAATGTCCCCCAGCCCTCCCCGCTCGCACGAGATGACGTTCCGTGTGCGCTCAAATCGCTAGGTGATATCTCATTTACAAGGCGCCACCCACTGCCCTCGTCATCGGTGTCCTACCGACGATCATCCCTTTCAACAGCTGCTGACCGAGACACGAAACGGCGTCGTGTCGAATCGACCGAACATCAATAAAATTTATCGTTATTGGTTCGAGCTGCTCCCGCGTTGAGCTAACTCCGGGTCCGACAGAACAGTACATTCATCTAGCGCGCGTTGTTGGGCGCCTCCTAAGCCGGTTTTGAGGAGCTTAAAGTTATCACCATGGTTCACAATGCGCCCATCAAAAGTAACAGAGAACCCACCTCGCTAGAGCAGTGAAGAACGGCAGCGAAAGTGGCCAGAGGTATGGGCCGGTGTGGAAGGCCCATAAATCTCTTAATTTAAAATCAATCAAACAGCCCACCTCAACTAGCGAACGATCAAACAGAACAGTCACGGGGAGGGTTTTTAGCGGGTCTGAACTTGATCGAGGATCCGGACTCTCCTCCTGAGTGAGGGGTGGGGGGGAAGGGAGTGGGGTTGGAAACGAGGAACGATCCCACGATATCCGGTTTCGGGCCGCCCGGTGACAAACGCTAATCAGCACTCTCACGACTCCCAAGACGGCGCAACACAAAATGGCCAATCAATCGGCAACGCACACCACCAAACACCCGTACCACCCGTAAAGCTAGCCAGATTGTGCCAGACACCTCTCCGGCCAAGCACCAGGCGCAGGCGTTGCTGATGGCTGCGAAAAAGGAGCGCGCACAGCAACATTTACGATCCCGTTTCACTCGGCCTCTCTTCAATCCCGCCGCACCGTTTTGCGATCGTTATCAAAAGTGTACCGAAATCGCAACAAGGAAATTAAAGTGCCATAAAACGGTGCCCTGGACGCTGGTGCCCGGTTGGTGAGCGTGAACCTGAAATTTGCTGGCAGTTAGATTTTTTGCTCATTTTTTTTCTTTTTTGCAGCATCTGATTGATTAGCTGTCTTGCCAAATCTTTTGGTCAACGCTGAAGCTCTTTGGAAAGTTGACCGGTGTTCCAAGCAAAGCTATTTAGATCACAACAAGCTATGCTTGTTCTTGGGCAAATCTGCTTTTAGAGATTTGGCGAGCAGTTTTATGACTAGTTGGACGTAATGAAATTGGTACATAACTGATACGTGCCAATAACTGTTTGTTTAGTTCTCGCAGACACTCGCGAAGTCTACCGGATTTGACAACGACCATGAAAACTGTTAGTTTAAACAAAGTATTCACACCGCTATTAACAAGAGCTTATTAAAAGTATCATCGGCTTTCAAACTGGCTGGAAAATCCGTCTTGTTCATCGGCAAATCTTGATGTCTCCGGAGTATGTGTCAAATATTGAAAGAAGTAACTGTTGGCTCGTCACTTCATGTTGGTCTGGAAGGCTTGAATACTTTAAAGCTTATGTCAGAAATCGACAGTCGACAATAGCTTTTGGAACATTTGGAGTTAACTTCTAAAGATCTAGAACGGTCCAGACCGGTTCACAAAACTGCACCAATCTTGTTTGCACCCTTCAGCAGGGTATCACTCCCAAAAGCCGTACCTCTAACAAAGAACCGAACTAAACCCTTTTCCACACCAATAAGTTCGGTTTTTATTCGATTGCGCACACCTTTTGACCCGGGCGCTTTGTTGTGTGCAGAAAACGGGCTTTTCCCTTTCATGCCCACGTCCCACCCGCGTCTGGACGCACGCAAATAACAAAGCGCATAGGAAGGTACCCCCGCAACGGCGAACGTACGTCACCCTAGCATAAGCGTTACCTACATACACACGGTAAGCACAGAAAGCTCCGATCCGTTCCGTGCCTCAGTGAAACCGGTTTTAGTTTGGCTTCTCTCGTTCACACCGCGTTTTGGCCATTCCGTTTTGGCATGGTATTTCTCGGCTTTGCATCTTCATTCCCGGGTTCGGCACTTCCCGGTACGCGTTGTGCGGCGGCAAGCACCACAAAGCTCTCTACTCTTTCAACCTCCTCTTCTTTCTCTCCCTCCCCCCAATCCTGATGACGGCAGGGATGATTCCCTGAATTCGCACCGCTCAATTTCATTGCACATATCGCGAATATGCTGCGAAATAAACGCGCACCCCTTTACCAGCCAATCCGGACATTGGTGTGCCTTTGGCTACTCCGCCGAAAAGCGTTGCTTCGAACGTTGCATGCGCAAACGAAAACAGATACATGCACACACACACACAAAACGACCACATTCCAACGGCTGCGGAGCAAAAGACCAATGAATGGCGAGCGAGAAAAGCAACCCAGGGGAGCGAAGCTCGAGCAGGAAAAAAAAACGGACGCGCTTAGGGAAACTACTTGGAAGGAAGAAAAAAAACAAAACGAGGAGTGTTTGGTTCACTGGACCAAAGAGACGGCGGAGTTGGCGAGTGGGGGGCCGTAGCAGCTGGGAACTTGGTGATAGTGAGCCGGTTTCGGGAGGCGGAACTCAAATTTAACTGAGTTGTGCCCCCTGACCGGGTTAAGTGCAAATCGGCGAGGGAATGCGATAATTATACATCCCTCCCCGTTTGGGACACACGGCACGACACGGGGATGGGAAAGAAGAGTGCGCTTTCCATCTGGTTGAAATTTCACGAATGTGTTGAGAGGTTTTTTTCTCTCTGCCCCTTGCGTAATTGTTCCTGAGGCTATCTGGTTCATTTCAAATTGGGTTCAACCCGATCGATCTTGAATGCGTTCGGAGTTAGGCAAACATATTCTCCGATCAACTGCCGCTAGTGATCAATGCAGTCCGAGAAACTAAGTTATAAAAATCATCATACTTCCTTATACGGTGCGCTTCGATTCTCAAGGAGCAACCGCCATACAAACTGCACAATCAACGCCAAGGCGATGCGTAATGCGTGTGCGTCAAACGAGCGCTTATTTTATTGGCTCACAGCATGGATTACACTGCCCAGACCGAGCGGCAAGTCGGCTGTTGGGCTGATGTTTGATATTCCATTCTTGACCCCCATCGCTTCCATCCAAAGGCCATTCGAGCGCGATAATAAAAGCGAAGCAAACGTACATTAAAAAAAAAAACAAGCTGCATTTGCGGCGATCGAATGGTGGGACACTTGCGCAGCTAACCTTACAAATGGCTTGCTAATAAATAAATAAGTAAACACGCCAAACAAGCGATGGTGAATTGCATGCTTCGATTCTCGCGGGCAGCGTATAGTCATCAAATTATAGTTTATCCATTACATTCAAACAACCAAGCCGACGTGGTTCCACCGACGTCAAGAACAAAGGAGACTAGCAGCGACCAGGCGGTTTAGGTTCGTCAGCTGGTGCGTACCAGAAGGTAGGGGGCAAAAAACGCACTCGCGTAGGTATTAAGACACCAATAGCATAATTACAATAATTACCTTTACCGGCGCAAAACAATTGCCATCTGCCTCTGGCATCTCTTCCGGACCAGGTGCCGATAACCGGAACGCTTTGACCGTGCAGCTGTACTAACAGAAGCATTATAGGCATTCGTATACTACTGTGTACTACTTTCAAGAGTAAAGCAGAAGTAGCAAGCTAAAAATGCTATAAACATTAATAAACAACTAAACATTTTGCTTGTCGTACTGCAAAAAAAAACAATAACCGAACTCAACGAAAAGCCCGAGACGGTAATATGTCACAAAGATTCGATTGTGAAGTCTGTAAGCTTGTTGGTCCAGGCGGCTAATTTCGTACCACCACGACCATCCTACTGCAGCACATCGCGTTGCCTCAAGTGCACGTCATTGATTCCGTCCATCAGCATGAATGAACGCTGTCCATCGTGCTCGCAGCAAAACGATCGTGGTCTTTTCCGCCAACCTGATGATCCCCTTCTCCGCCATGAGTTCTCTCCACCGGCAAACGTCTCAACTCAACATGCGTCGTAACGGTGGTTTTTTTTTTTCATTCCTCTGTTGCTCTCCTCTTCCTCTTTAGCTTTTATTTGTACCGTGTATTATTATTACTATTATTATTATTATTAAGATGCTCTCCAGCCCGAGGATCCACAGCCAGTTTGGTTCCATCCCATCCCAGACCAGCAGGCGCACGGACGAACGTTCGCGTGTACGACCGTCCGGTGAGACTACAACCTGCCGCCGTGCAATAATGTTCGTTTCAAGTCGTGTCAAGATCGACCAGGGAAAAATGTTACACACACACACATACGCGCGAGCGCGCGCACCACGCGGCAAGGCAAATATGTGAAGGAAAACGGGTTTTCCTGGTTCCTGGTTCTTTACTGCACCGGTGGAGACCACCATCACACTGCTGCCGCTGTTTCGTTAACATGGCTAAAGAGAAAGAATGCGGCGAAGCGTCCACAGGAATAACTTGTTTTGCGCTCCCCCCGAAAAGTGTATCGAGCACGGAGCGAATGTGTACGCATTCAAAAAGGAAACGCATTTATTTCAGCAACGTGTTGCTTGAGGAAGTTTGTTAAAAAAATCACAATGTTTCCCATATTAACTAAACTTTGATCGGAATTTCTAACCGTGTTCTTTTCTACAACAACATTTTCGCTTAGTACACAGTAGCGAACCGTACTTGAACCCAAAAACTAGCCATTACCCATGAACAATATTGAGGGTTAATTCCCGCAAAACCCCGGGCCCGGGCTATCGGTTTACGGGTTTTATGTGTATCAAACTCCATTTTCCCTTCGGGTACATGATTTCCACTTTCTGCTCCAGGCGCCCCCAATCGAAGGTAAAACGAAGAATTGATTTGATTAGGAATTTAATAATTGATCAACTGAAACCCAACCACCAGCCAGGACTCGAAGTGCGTACACACGGTACACATCCGTTCAAACAGTGCGCTTGTTCACACGGAAGCACCCACACTCCCTTCCCCACCCCGAAACATGGAAAGGATCGATACGAAAACGTTGGCGGGCAAAACGGCCGCCCGAAGTCGAAGAATGGCGAAGTGTTTACGCCCTGACATCGAAGGACAAACGGTAGATAATTGCGTTGGAAAATTGATGAACATCCCACCACGGCAGTGTGTGAGAAGCAGAGCGTACAAGTACGTACGACAATGATTGATTTTGCTGCTCGGCCTAAGGTATGTCGGCCTGCAATATATCTCGTTACCCTCCGAGACCCGTTTTGCATACTATGGTTTGAGGATGCTGGAGTAAACGATTTGATCCAGATGCGCAAGAAACAGGACTTTCCAGGGGAGTATGGTGAAATCGATTGGCTGTGAAGAGGGTTCCATTACCTGTAATGAGATAAATATTTGAGAACGAAATCAGTTGTATGTCACGGTAATCACATGTAATACAGTTGAATTATTAAAAAGTGCTTGTGAAAGAAGACCCCCAGCACACGTGCCGGATGAACGACATTTAATTTCAAGTACTTCTGGTTTTGCTGCCGCCTTTGTCTACACTGCGCTACCGTTGAAACCTTATCGGATGGCATGCTTCATGCCTCAAACTAAGCTTCCCTTTTGTTACCACCAAAGCCGAGGATTTATTTTTCTAAAACTCTCGCGCCGTGCAACCCATGCACCTTTACGGGTAACCCACGCTGTGGTAAACGGGTAACACCGAGTGCAGCTTCCGGTAAAAGTTCACCCACAATGCGACTAGAAACAGCTTCATAAACACCCATACTACCGAAGAAGAAATTACCCGACGTTTGGGCTGCTGCAGAGCCAAAGTTACCACCGTCTAGACTATTTCACCCGATAAGAAGCAAATGCATGGATTTTCCGTTCCACCGTCCCCGACGTGAAGCACGTGGCAAGCGTGGTGGTACTTGCGAAGAGTTGATCCGCCTGCACCCCGGAAGGACTATCCGAAGCTGTCGCTTTTCCGACCGGTTGAACATAATCGACTGGTACAACCCGGTCCCGGTGTAGCAGCCGTACGGGCTAGGCAAACGCAAAGCTCCGAACCTTCCCCTATGGTGGAGGATAATAGAGCTAATGCAACCTCAATCATTTGGTGCGAGGGGTGCGGGAGGGAGGGGGGAAGGTGAAGAGAAGCAGAGCTAGCTTTTCTTTATCCGACAGTTAACATTCGGATTCGGACGGGTACGGGATTCGGGAAAGTTTTCGGGGAAATAAAGTTGACTTGATCCCGATTAGAGTCTTTTGATTTTATAAATTATTCTCCGCCCGACTGCGTGAGAACGGGTGGTATGGTTTGCGGTGTGACCACCGGTAGTAGGGTTAGATATTTTGTTGTCTGTTAGCAGGTCGCGGTCGAAGTTTGCTTAGGTTGCTTTGCTTAGAACGTGCTAATGGAGAAATTTTTTCGAATATTGAAGAGTTTTTTTTTTCAATTAGATTTAGAATTATATTCAATTATTTAAAACAAAGAGTTAAGATGTATTTTTCAATTATGAGAAGCCTGTAATGGTATAGTATATTTGCGGTTGCTCTTCCAACATTCTCTGATCGAACGACATAAAAAAATACATTGGCACAAAATAGCTACATTTTCATATCAAAAGCATTCATTCACGCAGCTGAACGTGTTGCTCATTCGCGGCATTCATGAGACGTGATGTATACGTCGGTGTCACTTATCACCGGTCGAAGTAACTAACGAAGCGTCACGAGCTACTTTCTGATAACCGGCCCACTCACACACACACACAACGAGCACACATTTTTGGTCTCACTCTCGACGCTGAAACGATCGTCGATCGGGGGCGTAGTAAATAAAACCACCAAAATATATGTAAGACAACTAGCCAATTCCAGTAAAACCGTCACAACCAAACCAAAGGACAAGGAAGAAAGCACCAATTTTAAGCAACGGACCACCGGTGGGTACTCATATGATGATTTCTATATTCAACCATTCAAAGGTCAATAGGCAAAGGCCAACGGACTGATCACGGGTGTTCACTGGCGCGCTCGCGTTCGTGCTAAATTCGTGTAATCACTTTCACCGTCGCGCCCGCTCGCTTCGTGCACACAAACACGCACACAGAAAAAAGGACATATTGCGGGCAAGACAGACAGACAATTGGAGAGCGAAATGTGGAATGGAATTTAGGGTGTTTTTTTGTTGTTGTTGTTTTGTTTGGGAGGAACCCGCATCCTCCACCTCCACACAGCCGGTGTGGGGTTCGGTTGTTCGCGTTGTGGGCCCGAATTTGCAAACTTGGTGCGCATTGGATTCGCACAGGAACAGCAACAAACTGTGGAAGAAAACATACGCAACCCCACGCTTCGCGGTCGCGTTTGTTGCTGCGACACGGTTCGGGCTGATTGATGACTGACGAGCCAATTCGCGCGACCAATCTGATGGGTCTGACATTTTTTCGTTTAACGTTTGGTTTTGTGTTTTTATTTTTGCGCTCGTTTTGCGTTTTGCTAACCTTTTCAAGGAGAGACGCACCAGAAACTAGCGCCCAGAAATGGGCTTGAGACGTGAAAGGCACACGCGTGTGACGGCGGGAAGCGGATGGAACGAGACAAAACTAACGAACCACCACCGGCACGGTACAAAGCGTACCGACGACGCCGATCGCTGCTCGTGGTAAACCTTCCACGACACCGTAAATTATCGCCCGTCAAAGGCCCGGAAAGGTTCGTGGAAGGCGGTCCGATGGGAAGGATGGACGGTCAGCTGTTGTCCGAGAGACGGATCGCAAATTGTTCGCAAACAGTTGTCTAAAATTGGACGCCGGTTGTAGTCGGTTGGGCGGTTTCGGATTTTGCACGAAAAACATTAACATTTCATCCATATTAAAGCCCATTTCTGGCCATCAACAACTTTTTTCCCTTTGCCGTGTCTGCTCCCAATCAGCGACGTTCATGGGCACGTTGTGGTCACCAGCAGTTCGCTACCGCCACCGGTATGACACTTGGTCGCGGTTGGTTTTGACACACCATTATACTTTTTCTCACGTGTCCTCTCGTCGTCCGAGGAGTGGGAGTTTTCACAGTATGGTGTCCGCTTTTGTTTCCGACAGGTTCTGGGGGCGGATGAGAGCCCGTCAGGAAAGGGCTCACTTGGAGTGAGCTGTACATTGGAGCTTTCTGTTGAATGATTACTGGGTGAATAAAAATTTGGACAATTGTTTGATGATTTCATACATCATTATTTACTTAAAGGGTTACTTTCGCTGACTGTTGGATGAACCCATCATGGTTACGTTTTATTATAGACAATGATGGCCTATAATGTTCTCTAGACATAAACCAACAGTAATACGTTCTATTGGATTAGCAATAAAAGCTGATGGCAGATTCAAATTTTTTGTTTACTATATAATTTAGATAATGCTGTTCGTCACTGGACAGATTTACATTGCGTTAGTACGCATGCAAGCACTAATATTGGAGATTTGCCTAGTTGTAAATTCGATAAGTGCACACACCAGTACACTATGTAATCTTTCTACGTCTTTGTTCGAGAATCATTCATATCGCAACGAACGCAAACAAACTGAACTGAACTGAGCCTAAAAGTTAAATTTCTTCAGAGATCTAACTAGATTAACATGAGATTAAAAACAATTACTGCAAATTACCAACAAAATCGTCGCACCAAACAAATGATAAAAATACGAAAACTCTACACTTCTACAATTCTACAAAAACTATCAATTTACACTGAATGCAGATATAGTATTGAAGAGACGAAGAGATTTCATCGATTTCGAGGAAAATAGACTTATCGCGTTTGTTTCGGTAGCTGCTCAAAAGCTTTTTGCCGGTATAGTTCTCCCTAAATCCTCGCTTTCTGTTAGATACACCGCCTGGTGGCTGGTTCTTCGTTTATATGTTACATTCGGCAGCTAGCCCGTCAAGTCACCAAGTCAACCTATATTACAGGGATAATCCTCCAAATATGACACTCCTCATACACAGAGAGCACCTTCCGCAACGATCCCTAACCCTAAAGCAGTCCATCGAGTATCGAATGACCTTAGCAAACGGGTGTCCCAGCGGTTCGCCCATAAAAAAAATCAGGTTTTTCGATTTCTCGCTTGAGCTCGGCCGGGTCCAACGCATCGCAGCAAATGATGTAACGGAATACATACGCTAGACAAGCCAGAACCGCAAAGCCAGGTTCAAAACTGTGCTTATGACACCTGCAGCCGAAAGCGAAGCAGCACCTGCAAAGAAAGCAGCACCTACAAAAACCGGAACAACGAAGGTGCTCCGGAAGGAAATATGACTCCAATTTCCAAGTCGGCTTTTTTTCCTACTTTTTTGTTGCGACCACCAGCATGCTACAATCGGAATAATAAACTAGCTACCTTCCGTTTTGGGGTTTACTTTATGAATCACACAAACACACACCCTTATGGGGTAACTTTAGTTGTACGGGTCGGATCGGGTGCTCAGGCATATTGAATGTCCTTAAAATACCGCATCCTCGCACGGAGTCATATTTTCGGTGATTTATCGAAACCGAACCGCGGCCAAAGGGAGCACGGGGTGTATTTATATTGATAAAGTTACCTGCTATCACCTGGCGCACAAAGGTTGGCCCACAAAAGGTACTCTTCTGCACGTGCCCGAACCCAGCTGAATATCGGCAATCGGCATTAGAAATATTGCTAACGTAACAGCAGCGTTAAACCAGAGGTTTTTTTCTTCACCTTTTCGGGTTCCTCCTTTTGCGAGAGGGATCAAATAATTATGCTATTTACATTTCGTTATTTAACTTTCGTACCGAACCACGTCACCATAAACCCCACTCGCACACAGTGAACCGTAACCGAAGGTCGTAAATGTAAGTAAAATCGCAGAGGAGACCAGGATGCAAAGCAAAACACTCCGCGCTCATATATACGTGCATAAAAAGTAAGCCAACCACATCGTGTGGGGCCCACTGGTTCGGGTAAAAGAAAAAATGTTTAATTTCGCAGCAAAACGATAATCATGGAAATTATGCTTATGATCGTGCTGTTACCAGCGAACACCCTCCGCCACGCCACGCCTAAATTATGCGGGCTTAAATGACTAAACGAAATAAAGGAAGAAAAAACCAAACATACTCCGACATTCCGGAAGCGGAGAAGGTTCGACAACCTCTGGTGATTCTGGTGAGACTTTTCCAGTGGACAACGCACAACAAACCCACTACATGCGCGCTCCGGATTGCTTTACATTTCATTTCCCTTTCCCGCAACGGAACAAAATATCATCTACAAAATTCCGTCAGCAAAAAAAAAAAACAACCCTCGGCATCCAAGTCGTCACCAAGTCTCGGCCGGGTCCGTACGACGAGAGGCGCTAGACTTTCGGGCTGCTCGTTTGCGTTTTTCGTTGCGCTCTCTTGGACGGCCCGGGACTGGAGCAATTCTTGCTGTCGCCTGACTGACGGTTCCGTCGTCGTTGCGTAGTCATGCGTAGTATCGCCCATAAACCATGGCTGGTACGGTTGATGGTGTGCTGATCCGGACGGCTTGCTGGGCGGACATGCGGACTTTCATGCCGGGCACGTACCGGTAGCCGGTAGCGCAAGCCCGCCAGCCACGAGGACGACGTTCGTGGAAAAGTTTAAATAAACTGGGGCGGCAAACCCGAAGAACCGCCAAAAGAGCTGTCACTCAGTGCACAGTGAGATAAACGCAGAAGTTAGGTCGAGACGTTCTTGAAATCGAATAGTGTTCGGCAAACTAGTTCGGCACATGATGGCTATCCGTGCCGTCCCGATAACTGGTATCGCTCCCTCGGTGCAGGGTAAATAAAAATCGAATCATTGTTATGCCCGGAACGCTAGCGCTTCGGCACACCTTCCGCCAGTGCAAGGGACAGGTTTTGCACAGACCAAGGAAAACTTCATATCACAGACTGCCGCCTCCGATATCGATACACCCTTCCCTTTCGGTGCTCCGTAGCACCTAAGTCCAGCAGCACCAGGCCAGAACAAATAAAAGTCCAAACAGCTGCTGCTGCTGCTGCTGCGAGCTGAATCAGGTCGATGGAATCTCCTTAAATGGCACTTACCGCAAGCTTGCAAACAGGTTCACCGACGAAGGTTCGTGTTGGAAGCAATATTTCAAGCGGCCGTGCATTACTGGCGCGGTGTGCTTGTACTCACTGGCCCACTAGGTTCATTCCCTGTACAGTTCACATGTCGTTCGATATATCAATTCTTATTCGTCTGCGAGCCTTTTTTTCTCCAGTGTAGATTGTGTAATAATAGCAAACAAAACTATTCGACCCGCGATACAGATTCCAGCCACAAGTTCGAATGTGGTGGCGCACCAGTTTACTTTGATCTCGAGATTTGTTGAAACACAACTAAAAAAATAGCACAACCACATATGCTCCATCTCCATCTCCGCAAACATTTCACACGGAATTTCTCGCCGCCTGCTAGGACCCACCGTCCAAGAGCGTATTTGTCTTATCGCGCTCGCAGAAGCTCCGCAGTAACGCTCGACCGGGCCCACCACCATCATGCCTTCTCCGCCGAAACTGGTCGCAGGCCGGCCGTCGCGCGAGCGATTCCATTTGAAATGCAAATGTGAGCAAACGTTTCTCGCACGAAACCGGCGCGCCCAGACAATTCGGCTGCGATAAGAGAACGCTGGTGGTGGAAGAAATTGGACGGTGTCAAACTACTGCCGACCGATGGCTAGAAGCGTTCCTCCATCGGCATTGAACGTTTCTCGATGGGTTTCATTTTTTTTTTAATGGACAAATTAAACCAACTCCCTTGCTGTTAGTTTTTGGTCAAACATTTCACACGAGCACTCCGCGAGTGTGTCGCCACTGAAGTAGTCTAGTAAATTAGGTTAAAAGCTACAAAATTAGCATGCTAAAACTTTTATCGTATGGTGTGACGAAAAGTGTGGCAAGTGTGGTGCGCGTCATGGAGTCCGGGTGTTTCAACATCGGAACGGTTTACTTTAGCACGCGGTGAGCAAAAAGTCCACCAACCGATGGTGTCCGGTGGGCCCGATGATTGCTTTGCTAACGACAGTCGGTTTTTAATTCAATATGCGATGAATTGTGCCGGCGAGATCTATTTCAGGACGCCGCGGACGAGCAGGCGGTGTAAAATAAGCGATAATTATTAGGTCATCAATGAAGTGTTTTTACAGCTCTGTTAATTTTCAACCCCAGTTTGGCACGTTCGACGTTGTATTGTAGGTTCTTAGGTTTGTTCAAACAACTCGCTCTGTCGATTTCAGTACATAACATAGTTCAAGGTGTAAAATACACGTACTTTATTTTAGAGAAATGTTGCCTGAACTATCAATTGTGCAAGGAGTGATTAGTATAAAAATGGCGGTTACTAAAAACGCTTCTGTTTAGAAAACGTAGTTTCTTTATTAATAATATTTTAATACTTTAAACTTTAAACACTTAAAAACTTTAAATTAGTTCCATACAAATTATCCCCACCTCCCTATTGGGCTTTCTTTCAGCACATCACGCAAACACGCTAAAAATATGTAGCAAACATTTCCACACGTGGCAATCACGCAGTTCATCATGCGTACAGCGAATGGGATATTATGTGACGGTGGCCAAATAGAAAAAAAAAATGCGAACATGAGTATCGAAACGAGAACATCCCCCAAAAGGGGAACAAAGTGCGGCAATTGTTTATTTTTATCCAACCGAAAAGCAAAAAAAAATACATCCCCCAAATATTCCCACGTTGGGAAAAACGTGCCCACAGACACACGCATGAGCGGCATGTAGTTGTGTTTTATTTTACGGGTCGGTTTATCTTTCCATTTCCGCTGCGTTAATTATTCGCTCATTTGTAACTTTTCCGAGGGGTTGGAGAAAGCAACAACATCGTCAGCAAAATACAAAAAAAAATTGTACCATCACAAATCAAACGCTCCCGAAAGACAGTTTTGGACCGTGTGGATGCGCAATAGCGGTGCGACGTGGATGATATAAAAAAAACGAAACAGAGAAACGCAAACAACCGAGTCACTGAACCCTGCCGTCCGGGTGACGTGTTGGGTGCTGTTTATGCAAGAGGGTGGATAGTTGCAATGGAATGTGTTTTTGTTTGTTGTTGTGTATTTTCCTTTTCGTTCAACGATATAATTTAAACTTTCCTCAATTACTGGACATTAAAAACCCCAAAAAATAACACCCACAAGTAATCGCTCTAACAAGAT
>JXWZ01007653.1:0-10657 GCA_000956215.1 Anopheles farauti No. 4 | reverse complement strand
GAGTACAGCAAATCAATTAATTAAAACGAGATTCGTAAAGATCATCTCCTTCAGTTCCGGTATGAATTCATCGTCTGCAAAGAATGAGATGAGCTAATAAAATTGTACTGAAAATCAAATCTGAAAACCAATGCTATCGATGTAGGTGCGTGCGAATGAGTAATAGAATGGATTTTGGAAAGATCATGCAGTGCAATAAATGTGTTACAGCCTTTAATTGATCCGTTGTATTTCGTTCCTCGTTAAACGTGAACCAAGCATATCATTAGAGACTTTAAAGCAAAATAAAAACACAGAAATCTAGATGTTCTAGCAAGGAAAGGATGCAGCAGTTTTTTTGGTTTTGTATGCCGAAATCAGTTCCCTTGTTAGTTTCAACATTCTTTTATTCTATTATTCTTATTATATTATTATTATTATTATTCTTTTTCAAAACGTCACAAAAATATATAAAAATAACAGTATAATTTGCCCGTAGCATACATTTTTTTTAAAATTAAAATATTTGTAGACAATCGTTACGCACGATCAACGCAGAAGAATGTTCTTATGGTCGAAAAAAAACCTTGGAAAATTGTTTACCATTCGTAATAAACGCTTTTTCATGACATTGTTTATTCGAAACAACTACCGCTCGTATGCTCCAGATACAGCATCCGAAAAGGGTATGATAAAAGAAGACAAACGGCGGCTAACTTTCCAAGCATGTGAACTCTTTGCATGTGAGTGTGTGTGTGTACGCTAAGATAAACATAAACAAATTGTAGAGAGGCAACAGTAAGAAGTAAAACAATAAGCTGGACTTTCGTCGCCGACAAATGCACTTCGCGATCGAAAGTGAGAGTGGTGGACATTTGGCATAACAGTGTTAAAGTGAACTCTGTTAAAGAAATGCCGGTGACTTTGGATCTGCTGCACAACAATTTTCCACTATCGTTTGCATAAATGTATCATTGTGCATATCTCACGGGGTGGTATTTATTCGAAAAGTTCTTTACCGGGGACTTTTCTTGTGGCAATTTTCGGGACACTCTTTTAATAGACTCGCTATTGGCTACGAGCGATGCGTAAATTCAATCAGCCTTACATGAAAAGATCGAAACGAATGCTACCTCGTGCTACATTTTTATCTCAACAATAGCGCTACCTTTGCAACCTTTCTGCAGGAAAGTATATGACTTCACGTTTGCTCGCACCGTACCTTCCAGCGATCGAGGTTAAAAACGGGCGAGCGTGGTGAAAAAATGAGTGGAGGCTCGCGAAGATTGTGCAGACAGTTGTCTTCTGGTTGCATCTGCCAGTCTGGCATAGGCATGTGCAGCCGAGAAGCACGAGATCGCGATTCGTGAGACCACCAGGTGATACTCATTACTCAAGCGAACCAGTTTGCAGAAGAAATGCACGACGACGACGACGACGAGGATGACGTTCGCGATGATGCGGATCGTGCTGATGACGATGATGATGATGATGATGATGATGATGTAAGAAAGCGGCAACGGGCAGCGCGCAGGAACTGCAGGAATGTTGATGTTTGCCACACGCAGGCGGTACCGCCTGGGATCGACGACGCTAAAATGCGCCAAGTAATATTGTTTTGGGGAACGGAGCAAAACCTGATTTTCTGGTCAACAGCTGCCGTCAAGTCTCGTCGATTTTTAATGCCCGGTGACATACGTAGCGGCACAGTTGCGTCCAGGGAAAGTCGGACGCCACGAAAAGTTGCACTTACGCCAGTCATTGCATTGGTATCCCCCAGGCGATGCGATTTTTACGTTCCGACTGTAATTGATGAGATTTCTGTTTATGAAAATTTCTTCTGATACATATTGAGCGTGCGAAACAAATCAATTTTAGTTGGTTTGTTTGGTTTGGTTGGATAGTTTCATAAATTAGTTAAACCATCGTTGATAAAAGATACAGATTTTTTATTTAAAAACAGCAGAACTTTTCAAGTAAAGTTTTGAAAATATTTTTTAAAGTTATGCTCTATACAAATCTCGTTTATACTACAAACATTTCTTGCAATGTAATTATACAGCGCTTACATTACGTCAGTATAATAATCTAAATCAATTACTCCTTCCTCAAATAACAATAGAAGCGTGCTCCATTATCATGAGCCGGTCGAGAGCGGCAAGAAGAGTGTGTGAAAGATTTGTCACATGACGATTAAGTGAAAGAAAACCCATGCTCGGAAGAGCCACCACCTGGAGACGGCATTGATTAATTGATGAACATTAATTACTCGGTCCCTTTACATGGTTGGGCGACGGCTTCAAGGAAAAAAGAATTGAAAACGCAAAACAATTCCTCTTCTAGCTCGTCAAAGCTAGAAAGGTAAGGGCAACAGAACCTGGAAATGGAGCAACGTTCTACGGTTCACTCTCTCCGTTGTCTCATTGTGATCGGTGAACATCATTCTTTCTGGCGGTGTTCAAAATTATCATACTCACTGAACCTTGCGGAAGGGGATACTCGATGGAACCCGGTTCTTGTTTACTTTCGGTATCATTTCCCGCGCCCCGTTATCGCGGTCCCTTTTAAGCCGCGGTTTAAAAGCTTGTTCTTGAGAGAATTATGAAGAAACTTGAGACGCTATTTTGTGCTATTCTTTGTCTACTTTCGTTGGCAGTACCGCGCATCACCTTTGATGGTTGGTCTATTTTTCTCCAACGAGGCACCGAAATTTGTGGATACCATATATCGCTTCTATTTTTAGCTGACAGGACATCGTGAGTGGATAATTAATTATTGGATAATTTGTTCCGATCTTTCTACGGGACTTCGGAGCACTTGGTTAGGGTTACAGTTTATACTTACTTTAGGTGGCTTAGAATAAAAACTAATGTGGGAATGGAAAAAAACCTTCAGTGGAAAAATCTTTCAAATATGATATCCTATCAAACTCTAGGTGAGAGTGTATTTTCCAATGCGTATAAGTGCGTGACTTTACTCATCAAAGTTCACGAATACGACCTGACCCTTTCATACACAGACAATTGCCTGTTTTAGCGTCTAAAATAGCAGACATATTAAACCAACGAATTCAAGCTCGTTCATCCCTTCTTATCTTCCCCAGTAATCATGTTATGTCATGTCGTGCTGACAACTGATTGTGGGTGAAGTGATAATTTGCCGGTGAAGTGACAGTAAAGGGACATCGGCTCGCTCATTAAAGGTCTTTTTTACGCTCACGCCTATATGGTAGAAAAGTAGGGGGAAATTTTACAATCGCAAACTAACATAAATTGTGCTGGTCCTAAAATGTATGATCAAGTGATAAGAACGTCTAACGAACAAAACGGTACTAGTGTTATGGTGTGCAGGGTGGTCAAGCTTTGGGGATGTTGACCACTATTGGGGTTAATTTTATCATAAGATAAAAAAGAAATGGTCTTGTAATGGTCTTGTATACATTTACATAAAAAAGATTTTATTTATTTTCCAATTTAAAACAATTTTGACATCTGTTTTCTTTCATATTTCTCAACATATTCTCAACAGAATTTCTCATATTAAAAATGGTCCAGAGCAGAACCACAAATTTCATACATGAATTACATTTAAGATTGATGAAAGTGGCGAGCAAGAAAGCGAAGACTCCAATTTAGGCCTGAACCACGTGAAAAATTATGATCATCCTTGATTGTTTCAAAAAGCATGCAAAAAGCTCTCATTAACGGAATTCTTTGATTTTCAGAATCAAATGATTCGTTTTTACAGAAAACATGTAATGAGTTTGATAGAAAAATTATACAAAGCCAGTGAATGTACACAAATACAATGATTCGATGTTATCATAGTGTTACATTTGTGTTACATATCGTTTATCGGTATTCTATTGCATTATTATTTGTAAAAAGTTTGTGAATAAATAATGAATAATAATGAAGTCGGTTTTATTTTTTTTTTGGGTCAAAATGATAATAAAAATGATATTACTATATTAAAATACAAATCTTAGATAAATTGATGTGAAAAAATAGCTGCCACTGTTCAGTTATGTTCAAAGGCTCATTTTCGTTAAGCCAATTCTTCAAGAGGATTCGCATTTAATTTGTATAAAAAATACAGAAAAATTTATATTAAAGTTTTAAAAACCCTTACCTCAGCCCTGTTTTCAGCCCCATTCTCTGTGTTCAAGCTATAGCCCATTTCATTCAAAGGATCTTCATCTCCCAAATCCACCGCGAATTGCTTTTATGGGTTATTCTTCCAGATATCCTCCAACGCCCTCTGCCTCACATCGAATGAACACACGAGAATGTTTTTTTTCCCACACGCGTAAAATAGCATAATCGAGAAGAAAAAAACCTCCCGCAAATTACTACATCACCACGTGACCCCCATTGATTAAGCAAACGCGCGAATAAAAGAAATAAACGCACCGAGACACAGACAGAACAGCCTTTTCTTGGCTGAACGCATCCGTCGCGACTTGTAGGTCACTATCAGCCGGTCAGTAAGTCAGCAGCCAGTGGCCGAACCGAAAGGCGCGCCGGGAGGGCTGCGTGGCGCGTTGAAATTACAAAAGAAATTAGCTTTTCCGGAAACCATGTCGACGACCTCGTCGTTGCAAAACGTTCACCGAAAGGATGCACGCAAGAAGAACGCGCGTTTCTGTGCGTGCATCTGGGACGCGAAGACAAAAGCGATGGATGGATAAGTGCGACGTGTGCACGTGCTGGCTCGGGTCTAGACGACGACCACGGCGACGGCGACGGTCGATGTATGGTAGGACTAAGGATACCTCTATTGGGTAGCCACCGCGTGCGCTGCTCGTTCCAGGCCGGGAGGTGAAAAGAAAAAACGAACTTCAAAGGCCAATTCTAAGGTGGCAGCAGGTGTCGCACCATGTCTGAGGAGGGACAGTTTAACGTTAGAACCTCGTGTTACCTTGAACGGCGAGCGAAGAGTCGAAGGGTCCGAAGCGTAACCAAACACTATATGGAAAACCGTCGAGCGCAAGGATCCGGGTCTCATTACCAGAAGGGCTCCAGAAAGGGAATGAAATAAAACTTTTCGGACCCGTGGAGCATCTCGCAGACAACTGTTGTGCCCACCGCCGACACCAACAGCTGGTACGCAATTCCATGCCGGTGACAATGACCCCATCGACGGGCCACCTTTTCCCGCCCGATGTTCCATGGAATGGTCGTTGCGGTGCAGTGTTTAGTTTTTGCTTGCGAGCGCATGGGAAAAAGAGTTCTTTGAACCTGTTCCATTTTCCAGGCAGATTAGAGAGGAGCAGTGTGTAGAGTTGTTTTTTTGTTTTTTTTTTTTATTGCTCAAAGTAACATTTGCATCTTGCGTTCGTACGTCCGTTCGCACATATTGCTCAGGTGTTTCCGCGATATTTTCGCCACGTTATTCGTAAAAAAGGAAAAAGGTGTCAAAAAGTGTCTTAACTCTCCTCATTCGGGGCATCCTTTTTCACGTTTGGAACGAACGATCAACTGCAGCGAAAGAATAAGACAACACGGTCAACCTTTTCTGCTGTTTTTCGTTACTGCCTTGGAGGTGATTTAAACATTTTAAACCCGAGCGGCAGCACAAAACCAGAATGACGCTAGAACGCGCGTGCGCGCACACACACACAGGCGCTCTGGTAGAAGTGCATAATATGCAACCCGTCCGGGGGAGAACAATAAAAAAGCTTGCACCAATTTTTTAATGCATGTGCACCTGCATGCATACCACGGTGCCGAGGCGCGTAGGGGCGCAGCGACCACACGAGCGAAAATGCTACACTCCGATGGTCACAGTACGTACGTACCCCTTGTAGTTGCTTGCCAGAACCCGATGCCCGATGCCCTTGTACCATGAAGCGTTCGGGGAGTAATCTTGAACCCCACACGAAGGTCTTTTTCATGCCACGGAAGGCGCTGATGGAATAAATTATTTCGCCTATGGATGAATGCCTCCCAGAAGCTAGCCGGAGGCCCGTTTCGTATCCGCCTACGATCTTAGGCGCGTTGCCTTGAAATGAAACGCTGTCACGTCGTGATGGTTGTACGGAGTTTGAAGGAAATCTTACTTTTATTGTACAATTATTTTCTAAAATTAAAATCATGAGACTTCACTTTCGCAAAAAAATGCAAGTTATTAATTTTCTGCAAGAAGAGTGCTAAAAAAAGAGAAAAGCGAAATGAACCATTAAAATACCAAACATTTAATTGAATCACCAAAGCACATGAGTAAATTATTTGTCTGTATGATGAGATCGTTGTAGAAAGAAAATTAAAAATGGCTTTCTGTTTCCATTTTTTTAAATATTTGAAACGCATACACTTTTAAACACTTTTGGTGATTTTGTAAAACAATTGGTGCTTCTCATTTATTCTACAGCAAAACGATTAAAATAACAATAATCAAAGATCAATAATAGCCACGACGACGATCTACATTTTATAAATTTAGATTTAGAAAGTTTCGACGGTACAATCGAAATGTTGTAGTTATGTAAGCTGATCCGTGATTTTTTTTCTATTTTAGCTCTTGGAAAAAATTTTCAAGTAATAGGTTTTTCGAATCATTCTTTCAATTACTTTCAAGAAAAAAGTCAGTAGCTTTCACTTCCATTGGCGATCTTGACATACCAAATAAAACTAAGGACATTATTTAATACCCTCTGCTATTTATTGTTTCCATATTGTGTCATAACCATTATCAAAAATTCTTAGAACACTTGTCACAATCTCATTCTTAGAAAATTTTGAGATTTTTTATGTTCTCTAGGTTCATCTTTAAGATCCTTTTTTCAACAAAATGAAGAGTTATAGGACATGATTCAATGATTTTATGGGATTTGGGAGCAATTTTTACCTTTTCTATTCCTTTCAGAGTGTAACGAAGTATGAAACGGATTTAATATATTAATTTATAATTTTGTACTTTACTAAACCAGCAGTGCAGTGAACCTGAACGAAATGATCTGGTTTGTCGCAACGCGTATATGCAGAACGACTGCAATTCAGTGCAGTTGGCTCTACCGACTCTGGCAATAGCTGAACCTATTCTGTTTCCTACTCGCTTGCTATTGTGTGTCTGCTTTAGTTGCAATATTTACAATTATAATCGTGACAAGCAACGGGAAACTAGCCACCGCCTTTCCATCGTATGGATCGTTTTTTTTTTCGATGCTGTTGAGTGTGCAGACCTTAAGCAGATGAGTTGAGGGTGCATTTCTTTTGTCTCCGGTGGAAAACAGATTACACACGCGGCAGATGTGTGGAAATGGCAGTGCGAAGCTTGCAATAGCCTCCCCTGCCTGGGAATATAGTGTTTAAAACACTCCACCCATCGTTGTGTTTACTTTGGTGAGCGTGTGTGTGTGTGTTTTTGCTGCTCTGTTAAATAAAAAAAAAAGTTCCCTCCCATCGCACAGCATCGTCGGAAAGTTTTCGCCTCCCACGACAAAGCTTGTGCCGAGTGCCATTCTTTCTTCCGTGCAAAGATCTGCTTGCAGCTAGCCAAAGCGAAGCCGCCGCTCCGCCGGAGGAATTCTGTTCATATGCCATTTCTACGATCCATTGTGCAATTGTTTTGGCTAAGGCACACACTAAGTGGCATGCTTTCACCTCGTAAAGCTTTGTACTGTCTGTCCTTGACCCCGCCGCGTGCCGCGTCGCCGGTCTTTGGGAAAAGTGGAAGCACATTTTCCTAGCCAGTGTTAGTTGATAGCATGGAATTTGGTTTGGTGATTGCATTTTTTCTCTTTCATTTCCTTGCAATATATTTTTTTTTATTTTGGCTCATTTTATGTAATTTTATGATGTTTCTATGGAATTGAATCGTTTTTATAAGTTCCAATTGTTACAAGACGATATGTTAAATTTTGAAAAAATCATCTTTTGTGTAATACTAATTGTATAGTATGATTTTACACTAATTTGAATAATTTCCCTTCACTTCATCATACAAATTGTTAGGAACAATTTTTTTCTTCTTTTCACATACATTGCATTTTACATCTAAATTGGTTTTGTCCATGTGTTTATTTGAAAGCTCCAGTTACTATTAAAAGTTTCTCAGCTTGCTCCGTCAACGAGTACAAACCTTAACTTCTATTAAAATATGCAAGATATATTCAGCTTTCTTTAAGAAGTATCTCATTTTCGTATAATAAACCGCTAGAATAGATTTATTTCTTTTAAACAAGTTCATTATATTTTCTTGATCTTTTCTTTTCTTCAATAATTATTCGATATCAGAACGTTTATAATTAACCGTTTAGATAGCTTTGCCTGTTGAAAATATGATTGTATTTTTTAATAAATTGAATGAATAAACTTTATTTTTCTATGCGTGAAATGTGAATTAATAAACTCATATTTATTAAGCAGAGTATAGTGTAGGCCAGCTAATGCTAGGGGAAGCGGTCAAATAAATAAATTAATTAATAAATAATTTAAAAAAGGTAGCTACAAAGGTAATGAAGAGACTGAACTTTATTTTGATTCTCCGCTAAAAGAGAAAAATGTTAAAAAGAGCCGATAAAAACAATCAGCTGATAAAAACTGTTATCATAAGTTCGCAAGAAAAAGCAGCTATGCAGAAGCTTGATGGGAAAAATGAAAGATACCTTGCTGTTATCTTTTTTTAGAGAAAACTTATTCTTCATGATTTACACGATTAACGCTATGGTTTTTACAGCCATTTTTTATTTTCTGTTTCAACACGAAGTAAAAAATTTAATAAAACAAAAATCGCACTGGCAGCTAATTATGAACATTTATAAAAACAGATTTTTCTTATTTGTGTGAAAAAACGACATCGTCTCCGTGTTTTTTAACCATCATTACCCAAACGTTCGGCGTAGTCTTCCTCACCTGAGTACCGAATAAGTGTGACCGCTATCGTCTTGCGCGTCCATTTTCGGCCGCTTCGCGTCGATCTACCGCGGATGATCCTTCGCCGTCCCGTGGATTCGTTTCTTTCCTCTTCCGAGCGCAACTGTACGCGTTTGCCATTACTGCCACGCGTGTACGAGAGATAACCCAATTAGCAATTAATTTTAAGAATTCCCCTTTTCAGGGACGTTCTCCAGGGCGACTCGTAACGTTGCATCGGTTCGCCTACGGATGAAGAGAAAGAGAGAGAGAGAGAGAAAGATAGAGAAAACAAGCGCAATGCTGTTGCCCCGTGGCTTAAGGACGTTCGATTGGGTTTCTGGTGGAGGTCGTGAATTTGGAACGTCGATGCTGCGTGTGTGTCACTTGACACGAGCAGATAAAACCTGCCCGTTCGCATACCACGGTGCATATTTGTGCCTGTTTCCTCGCCTCCGAGCGTGTTGCGGTTATTTATTAGTACTCCAAAATGTACCAACCAAGTGTTACTAATGCTTTAAGGAAAACAATAAAAAAAGAACAATAAAAAACAAACAGTAACGCCAGCGTTGGGATCAAAAGTTGTACCGAGCGTTCGTCCATCGAACGCCGAGTTATAAAAAAAAACGCAACGTGGCAAACAGATGAACGATGTGCAAATATCGGCTGGGAAATATGTTATGTTTATATTGCAAAATTTATGGATGCACACGGCCAGGCAGCCACGAGAGAGGCGCGTGATGCAAAAGTGAATTCAATCGAGTTGTCACTGCACGGTTGGTGTTTGGCGGTGGTGTGTCAAAGCGGAAGACGATTGGCGAAAAACGCGGAGAATAATAGTGAAATCCTTGCAGTATCGTGCTTCCCACAACCCAATGCTCTGCCCGTTCGAGGTGGCGCAAATGTCCGAAAGCAAATTTCGTCTACCAGGATAAGACGCGCGACGGGTTCCAGCCAGCCGTGTCTACCTTGCGTGTTTTTAAAGGCGCCGCCATGATCAGTTTTTTTTTTACGATGACAACGAGGCCGACATGCGGGAAGAATCTTACACAATCGTTCCGAGGGAAAGCGTGCGGCGAAGGTTTGGATGCGTCGGGCTCGTTTCGGCGTGAGTTGGTGGCTCCCGGTCAAAGGAGGCTGTGGCTCCTTTCGAGTGTATTAAAGGTTCTCCCGAACGAGAAACGCTGTGCTACACCGCCTACTGGTTTTCATCCTCAGATTCACTCGTCTTCCAATGCGTTTGCTGAAAGATTGTGGCTAAGAAGATGGCGTTTGAGTTATTGCAAGTTGATAGCAAGAGAAGGTCCCAGCGGCGTCTACCGATCGATCCGAGGACACATGGAAGGAAAGTTTTCAATCGAAAGTGGGTTTCAGGTAAATTATGATTACTCAGTAATAGGTGCTCGATGCTAATGATCGTTTCGCATGCACGTTTTCTGATCATCCGGCGCGGAATGTGAGTTCGAGGAGGTTGGAATGTAAGCCATCCACATTCCTCCCCCGGAAAGAGGTCTCATAATTATTAGATTTCACTTTCTAATAAAAAGGATTTTCAATTTGCCCCCCTTTAAACCCGAACTGAAATTCTTCGATGGCTTTAAAGTCTGGCGCCTGCTCACACGACATGGTGGCATGTTAGCGCATTCCGCGCGCGATTGTAACGCACCGCGACGCGCCATCGGTCGATGAACCAGTTGCATCGCACCTAATCAAATTAGAATGTTGCTGCTGTAAATTGCAACTGTAGCAAAAAGAAAAAAACAACACAAAAACCCCTAATCTCCACCATGCCCAGGAAAAAAAAAAACAAAACAAACGTGTGG
>JXWZ01007652.1:0-22485 GCA_000956215.1 Anopheles farauti No. 4 | reverse complement strand
AAAAACCAAAATGTTTCTTTTTTTTGCAAGCTGCACAATTCAACTTTCTGAAAGTTTCTTCTCTGCAGGTGGGGGATTTTTTTTTTGTTACCTGCCTTGGAACCGAACCTGGTTCAGGTTGATAAAAAGAAAAGTGTTATCTAACTATCGACGGCCTCGCCAAGCCCTAGGTGTTGCGTTCACTTACTTTATTTGTTCCCATATATTTAGACCGAAGTTTTTTAAAACTAGTAGCTCCAGCGCGTAGTTCACGAATCCGTACTAGTGCCCGGTGCGAGGCGTCGTTGAGTCGACGAGCGACAGCAGCAGTAGCAGCAGTGTGAGCAAGAACAGAGGAAGAATAGAATAGACAAACGAGAGGAAGAATAGAACGCACGGTTAAATGCCTGTGTCATCAGCCCGCTGCGACGTGTGTTGGTGTGGGTTTGTTGGCAAAGAAATGCTGTCAAGCAGCAGGTTATTGTTGGCCGAGAGTGAGTTTGGTAGAATGGCAATCGGATTATTAATCGTTCATCGGTACGGTGCCGAGAAGGTGTGATAGAAGCAGATGAATCGTTGGATGTGTTTGTGTTTGACTGTGCTTACCATTTTGGCTGAGTGTGTGTTTGTGTAGGTACACGTGCTCACGGAACAATTGTGTCGTTGGCTTTCTTTGGCACACTACCACCACAACCACCACCACCACCTTCACCTTCACCACCAGCTGCACCACTACCACCACCAGCACCGGCACTTTCTCCCACACACTGCACGCAACGCTTGTGAAGTGTCGATTTAACGCCACACGCTGGCGTGGATCATCTACCCGACGGGACGTTGCTTGGAGTAGTTGGTCGGTACCGTGCACGAGTCGGACGCCATCTAATGCGGTGCTATCTACGAGATGATGGTTCGCAGAGGCGTTACGCTTTAGACGGTCACTTTTGGGGGTGTGCACCTGGTTGGTACCAATCAATCTAGAGAGGGGCCTTTTTTTTTTGTCACCGTTGCTTGTCGCTTGCACTTCTGCTGATCAAACCAGCGCTACCATGCGTCCGTTGCCTGCGGGTAGACGGATGCGGTGAGTTAATTTGATTGATCCACCCGTCACGGTGTGCGGGTGTGCGTGTCAGTGTCAGGTGCGACCTGATACAGGGGGGAGAAAAGGAGGGGAACCTAACACGAGGATATAGCACGCTGGTTGGAAGCGACCGGGCGCCGAGACGGAGTGTTCCAGCTGATACGATAAATGGAGCCAGCACCGTTCTATACACTTGTTTACATACTGTCTTCAGCGCATTAGTGTCCAGGTGTGCACAGCCATCGTAACGGCAGCCGCAGCCTATTTCCCGCGCAGCGTGTATCGATTCCCAGCCCATACCGCACAGCAGTAGGAAGGACCCTGCCGGGCCTATTCCGTCGCATCTCCTAACTCGCGGCCTACAAGTGAACAGGGGCTGACTGCCTACGTGCAGGCTCGATCGATCTATCTCTGCACCACAGAAACGGCACAAAAAAAAAAACACATCCAGATTGCTATTTTGTTCGCTCTTTGGAACAGGGAAGTCATCATGAAGATGTCCAGCTCCGGTCCGTGTGTCATATTGATTGCGATGTAGTACGAAGGTTGATTGACGGGGCTGCAGTGAGCGAAAGGAAGTGACCTTACCAGAACCTTACCAGGAGGAGGCGGAAACACCGTGTTGATCGTTGTCATCGCTTTGGCTCACCCACAGCAGGGGAGAGAGAGAGAGAGAGAGAGAGGGTGGGAGAAGACCGAGAGTGAGAGAAAAGTGCGAGAAAAAGCGAGAGTATCACACCATCCGATCTTCCCAACGAGGAAGTTGACCCATTTCGTTGCTTTTTTTAATTTCCTTCGACTCAACCCACCGGGCAGGATGATTGCCCGTACCCTTCGTCCCCTTCCCTCCGTCATTTGTACAACATATCTCGAGGTCCTGGCACCTGTAGCGAACCGGAAGTCACGGAGCTCCCACCGAAGCGTGATTCAAAAAACAAAAAAAAAAGAATCACGTAATAACTAAACGATTAATCTACGCGACACAGGCAACCTACACGCCTAAATGGTACAATGGACCGTAGCGAGTCTCTCGAGTTGATTCCACTGCATTAGGTCGTGTGTCGACGGGGAAGGTTGTTGATTGCGATACGCTTCGGAGGGTGTTCAGAAGCCTGTTCCTGGACTAATCTTGGTTGAGGCGTGTTGTTATCGGCATCTGCCAACTGCTGCCGACATGCGAACGGAACGGCCAAGCGACTTTGAAGTTGAAATTGGTAGCTCGTAGCCGTAGGCCAGTTGCCTGGGCATTTGTTACACTTCAATGTGGAAGATGTATTGCGAACCGTCATAAAAGAAGACTCTAAATGAGTCTCTCTCGCTGCTCCACCAGCTCTGCCATTTCGGCCCTGTTCACATACACATTCAGTCCGCGCGTTTGGAATGGGGAGATCTCTTAATATGTGGTACGTACATGCTCTTTAACGCTTGACATGATTCGATTACTATCTGCCATCGAGACGCGCGGTCGTCCGGGCTTTTTGCGCGTTGGAGCGCTTTGTACGATATTCTTCCGCACTGTTCCATGCTTTCGTTCTATCGCGTCCACCACGACCGTTTTCTCTTTACTTCGTCATCATCAATTCATCTCATCCATTTCATGTCCCGCGTGCAGACGGCGGTCCCCCGCTCTTGGCAGCTTCCAGGAAAACGACATCCAGATTCTACGCTAAGCAAGCGTTAAACGTTCCCGTCCGTTATCCGTTGGATCGGCCCCGAAACGGTTTGCTTCTTTGGACACCCCGTCAGCCGAACGCTAGTATGGGAACCGTTTGCGAGTGATGGAAGTATGGTAGACGTGGAGAGAATTGAAGCAATGGAAGGTACGACAGAAAAGGGAAAAACGGGACGAAAATCGAAATCGCATGATGTATAATAATGCTTCCCAAACAACAACATCGGCCAGCGCCGTGGTGTTCTCCACCAGCACGGCTATTCTGAGAGGAGTGCGTTGTGGAGGTGAGAGATTAGGAGATTGCGGAACGGCAGGACGTTCAGCCACCGACCGGACTACACTACACACAGGCACGGTAGCACAGCACACCAGCACAAAAATCACGCACCAAGCGGTAGTAAGTAGCAGGAGCAGCAGCAGCACAAGCAGAAGTAGTACACATACACTCGCGCGCGCGTTTCGTCCTCTCGGTGTCAGTAGTCAGTGGAGCGTTGGCAACATAGTAAGGTAGCACTGTGCTACCGAGTGCTACCGAAACCGAAGCGTTACGAGAAGCGGATGTTTGGGGAGGGGGAGGAGAGGGGGGCAGGCAGGCACTCAGGCAATCGACGGATCGATTGTGCTTGTGCGCGTCGTCGTTGCTTCCGACCTGTATCGAAGGCTGCTGTGCCCGCTCGCGTTCCGAGTTGTTTGCAATCCCGACCGTGACTGGTGGTCGGTTGGAAAAGTGAACCGTTTTAAGGCTGTTCGGCTTTTCCCGTTTTTCATTTTTCCTACCAGAGATGTTTTTTTTGGTGTTGTTGTTGCCAGAGACGCTTTTCGAGGCACGATGTGGCAGGATACGCGTGAAAGCGCTGGTCGTGTTCTTACGGAGAGAAACAGCGAGAGCGTGAGAGTCAGCTAACACGAGAGCGAGCTTTTCCCGAGCGACGGAAAACCGTGCAAGAGGCAATAAAGCAGCGGGTTAGAAAAATTTGTCGATGAATCGGTTCTTGTCTTTGCTAACATGGTACAAATTACTTTCCGCACCGATCGATAGAGGGCGTTTCTAAGGCTTTTTCAAATGGGACATTTTCGACACGCCAAGGATACTCCTGTTGCAATTGCACAAGGATAACTGTTATACAGGATGTCTGTGTGTGTGTTATTTGTACGTAACGCGTTACGTGCGTTACATTGGCATACGGTAGCAATGAAATATTGCAGGACTAACGCAGTCAACTGTTCTAAATACGACAATTTAGAACAATTATGAAATTAGTCCCAAGAAGTACAACCATACCGTTTACACAAAATAAATAAATAGATAAATAAAACACTTCGCACTTCGCGTTGTTTTTATCAACAAAAAAACACATTATCTACAAAAAAAAACACTAACATAATTCGTGGAAACAATTTTTAATCATTTTTCGCATGTTTGTTTGGGTGCTAAGCAGCCGAGTGGGAAAAGTTACAAAGCTTAGTCAAATAAAATGATTAAAACTTTTGTACGAACTCAGGCGATAAAACACGCCACATGTTGTACTTCAAAATAAAATGTAAAGCTCGTTTTGATTTTTTTTTCACTTATACTGATTGAATCAAGCTCCACAAAGCTATATAGTATCAACGATGGCTTCTTTGTAAGTTAAAAAGAGACTTCTGAATGGAGATAAGGTCAGGCAAGCTCAACTTAGTTTTACATACATGAACTTGCCAAGAGCTTAAAAACGGAAATAATCATGTTCGGTTCGGAAGCTTTTATAATGCTTATTTATGCTTTTTACACGTAGTATGTTTCAATTATATTTAGTTTTGTTTTTGAAGAATTGATAAAGTTATGAAAACGTCATGATCTTGTTGGATGTGACTAGAAAGCTAACATTATTACCATACTATTACCATCATTTTTTCATCAATAGTAGTTTCCGTAGGAATCAGTCAAATAGCTTACTAATTAAATATTAGTAAACTACTAGGCGTCTCCATCGTGGAAAAACGTGTCCTGAGTTAGAATTTCAGTAGTACATAAAAATTAAATATAGTTTACTGATTTCCTCTCGGCAAAAGCTTTGCCTTCGTTCGCTGTGCTGCGAACCAATGAGAAACAGCAGCGAAGCGTCTCTTTCATCGATAAATCCGTCAGCCTGACAGGATGACATGACATTAAAAGGGAATGATTAAAACCTATCTAGTAGGATTATATTTGAAAAATGAAAGCGTAGGAATGATTAGAAAAATTCACACAATCTTATTTCAATTTAAAAAAGTAACCAATAAAATCAAATGACTAGAACATTAATTTCTGACACTATTTGGATGCAAAATGAAATTGATTGGAAGTGTACAATTGATAAATGCTGTTTTTTTTGCTGTCAATCTGTTTTAATAATTGTCTATACAACCAATTACTCCTAATTTTTGCCTTTTAAAATACACTTTACGTATTTTTATTGGTTTCGTTTTTATCATTGAAATATAATGTAATTTAAAACATATATTTTCTGAGCTATTTTTAACGATAAAATGAGTAATAAGCGCAAATTCGTCATCGAAATTCAAAAACCCAAACCAATACGACCGCGTTCGCTTCGATTTCACGTCTTTGATTTTCGATGTTCTTCAACGTTCAGTTGAGCTCAACATTGCGTGCAATGTTGTGTGATATCGCATGAAAAATAAATTGGTATTTTATTAAAATTCACAAAGGTGGCGATGTGCGCCAGCAAAGAGATGCTGTGCTTTCACATTCTAATGTGCTTGGGGAAAATTGAAAGTTTCCAAAGAAAGTGAGAATTTTCCAACAAGTTTTCCAAGCTGGAAGCTATGTCAGAGCCTTAGCTTAAAGTCGAGAAAAGTTAGAGCAAAAGAAGCTACAGCACTGCAAAGCTCCGAGCAAAAGTCGACATTGGCTTTCGGTCGTTCATTCGCTTTCAAATTGATCTGGCAACTTTAAATACATCGTAGCTTTTCTTGAAATCTTGATGAAGCTAACGACTTACGTATCTTCAATTTAATGAATTTATAGTTACCTGTTTTTAATTAAAAAAAGAATTGTAAAAACTTTACGAATTTCAAATGAAATTGTAACCAATTGAAATGAATGTTCTGGTGAAGTGGTTGCGCCGGTGTTTTACATGCCATCAAGAGAAAAGGGAGAGATAGAGAAAGAGATAGAGAAAAATAGCGAGCGAAGGTGAGATAGAAAGCAACAAATAATAAACAGAGCTTTGATATAAACTTTTCAACATGCTCTGGATGGGTTTTCAATGCGTTTCGTCTCTATTAGCAATTCTGTTAGTTCGCTACATGTATTTCTCGCTTTTTGAAATGTCGTTTGGACGTATCTGATTTTAAACAAATTCATAATCAAAACTGAATTTAATCATAGTCTTCATAAACCAATACCGTGATATTTGCCGTCCTCTGTCCGATTTACATTCCTGCAAATAGTACTGAATAACACCATTTGTGGACAACCATGTAATGGCCGTCATTCAGAGTGCATTCTTCAGTTGTCCCACTGTGGAACAATCGCAAGACAGTTTGTTCAGCAAACAAAATAGAAAAAGCAAAATAAACACAGCTCGTCCGTACGAGCGCTTTCGCTGGACAAACTGGTTATCGATTTTTCCAACCAGGCAGCGGTAAGCCACGGAGCACGGAGTATAACAACACGGTTGACCTCAAAATAGGGCAAATCGGAGTCGTCTTGCGTGTATTAGTCTTTTGCTGACGGTGGCTCATACGGTCGAGCCTAGGTTGGGTTGATTTCGTGCGTTTGGCTTCGATTCGCGATTTAAACTTAATTTACGATTTAGTGGGAAGAAATGTTCAAATGTTTAGTTCGATTCTATAGTAGATATACCTATGAAGGCCGTGTTGAGCACTTAGTTACAGTCACTACAATGACTCTGCAGTAAAACTAGCAATACGGCAAGGAGGTTCGTTTTAAATAAAAAATAAAAATCGAATTAAAAAAAAAAATAACAAATATATGATATTACTTGTTATTTATTTAGCTTTCGTTGCCGTTCGTTTTGTTCTCATTAAAATACTTTTCATTATATTTTCGAAATTATTTGTTTTTCATAATGTTGTACATAATTTTATAGGATTTTTGTACATTTCGGCTTTACCACTTCGGCAAAGTCGGCTTTTCCACTAAAAAATGTATTCTATATTTGTGTACTCATCGAAGAATACTCGACCGACGTTGTCATCTGTAGTATCAACCCTGGACTTTGTCACACGATAGCCTTGAGATTAGTTTGTATCTTTTTCCCACCGTGGTGTCAACCGGTTACTGAAAGAAGTATAACTCGGTTTATATTGTTCTTGAAATCCATAACTTGTATCTCACATACAGGCTTTCTTACAAACCCCAATTTAAATATAGAGCATTTGGAGCTTTGGAAGACATCCTGCTACCTTTGAATTAAATATACTTTGTGTGGCCAACAAGAACAAATTGTGTAAAACAACTTCCTATTTTGAATTAAATGTGTCGTGTGTCTAATTACGCCGATGTTAGATTGAATGCTCAAAATTTGTTACCAAAGCCACGTAAAAGACATTTTCTTTTCCAACGTTTAATGCAATATTTGTAATTACCAGCAGGATTAAAAACTCTGAAGATGCTAGTAAGCTCCCTATCTCAATTTCGTTTCAACATGTAACTCTCCCTGAACGTTCGTTACGCAAATAATGAAAAAAATTGTCGTTCAAAACAAACAAAAATTTTAAATAAGTAATTCACGTCGTCCCGGTTAAGTATCAGACCGTCCTCGTAAACGAGCATCGTTCTGTCGAGCAGCCGTTGCTCGTTTTACCGCACAAAGGCCATTTGCGAGGCGCTGCGAAAGCAAACACACGCGGAAGGGATGCAAGCATCGTTTGGTGCCGCGTCTTTACAACGACGCAGGAGAACACTCGCTGGGCACTCCCAGGCATTAAAGGCTCCGGGAGCTATTTTTGTCTCTACCTGTGCGGGAGGCGAGCCCGGGGCGTACGTTTCCACCGGTTGGAAAAGCTGAAACAATCGGAACCAGGCTGAACCCGCCGCTGGTGTCAATTCCGTTTTCGTGCCCATCAGCATTTCCAAGGAACCGTGTCGTGTCGTCCCGGTTACGAATGCAGGGTTTTAGGCAGGCCAAACCGGTGGGCTGGGGAGTACGGGTTCGCAAAACCTGTACGGGAATGTGTGCGGTAGGAAGGAAAACTACTGTACCACAAGCTATTACTTAGCTCTCGATGGGCGGCTCTTTGTTTGCTTGCTTTACGTCGAGGTGGAGCGGCCTGGAGCCTCCCACGAACCTTCTTCTCCGGTCTCTTCTCACGCCAACTCGCCATCAAGCACTGCTTCGGGAATGGAAAAGCGAAACCGTCTCGGAAAATTCTTCTTTTCGCCTCCTTTCTCTCTCTCTCTCTCTCTCTCTCTCTCTCTCTCTCTCTGTCTGTCTTTCGCTCGCCTAGTGTACGCGAAAGATATGCGGCTAACTTCAGCGGAGCAACTCGGATGGGTAATGACGTTCCGTTTGTTCGCAAGTAGTCGTTAGGGCAACAAGAAGTGCGTGTGCAGAACATCCGCGACATCCGCCAGCGACAGGTTCCGATCGGGCTTTCAAGATACGGGACGTCACCCCCGCGTTTCCACCGCGGGAGACTATTCCGTGGGCGTGCCTTACCCGATACCGTCCCCGGCCCGGCCAATCACGCTGCAACGCCGACTCCGCCCTCTTCGTGAAGCACACGGGTCACCATACTAGTGTTACGCTCTCGTTTCGCCCCGCTACTAATCGCTCTCGCTCTCTCGCTTCATTTCTTGCCACCCCAGCGTTCCAGCACTCCCGCAACCCAGTGCCAAAGAAACGGTCGGGCAAGGACACACGCTTCGGGGGCGAACCTTTCTGTGTGTGCGACGGGGACACGGTTCCCGGGGAAGCTGATAAAGTGGACCACACTCCCTCTCCCCGCCCCCACCAGCACCACCGAGTGTTTGAAGCTCCACAGAATGGTTCGTGTTTTTTGCATAGGAGAATTTGTTTTTTTTTTTAATATTTGATTGTAAGGAACGCACACAAAACACCAACTAAATCGTTCAATATAGAGTTGAATATTTATGGCAAACCGAGCGCATCGCCTTGTCTGCAGTCCGTGCCACATCCGGGCAAACAACATCTACACGTGGCGGAGGCTCTGATTGCGATCAAGTTGGACGGCCTCTGGGGATGCGGTCTTCCAATCAAGTCTTGCTGATGTAATTTCGACCCATTCAACGAGTCTTTGATGTGCAACAAATATACTGACGGTTGTTGGTTGGTTCTCAGTAAAATACTGGAAGTGTTTTGCGAGCGTCACTCAAACACAAATGTCTTGGAAAAAACTTTCAAAATTTCATAAAACAATCTAGACATTTAGAATAATCGCATAATATATGTCTAGAATATTTCCAACAACGTGTTGGAATGTCTCGAACTGGTGTATTCCCGTGATATGCACCATGTAAGAACAGGTTAGGTTACTATGAAATCATTTCTTCCTCTATTTCTTTTTATCAAACAGTAGTTTCTTTAAAATAGCTTATTTCTTTTGAATCATTGTTTCGCACAGATACAGTAGATGAGTAGGGAATTCTGTAGCCTTCCAGTATCCGATCTACACCCATGACAAGGTAGCTCAGTTTTAGCACTCTCGTGCAACCTTTAAACTGCGAGGCAAACGCACCGGTAGCCGATGAAAGCCGCAAAACTTGCGTTAAACCTGCCCAAACAGATCGCTTATTAATCCGTTTGCGATGTATTGACCTACACGTCTAGATCCAAGGCGCTAGGGAGTGGCTTCCGTCCGGCGGCAATCGCACATCGCCCTCAACTGGCGTCCGATTAGGCCGAAATCCGCTCGCATCGTTTCGTGCGCTTTTCCCGGTTTTAATATCGCAATTTCTGCTCGCGCCGGCCACTCGACCATCCCACTCAGCCGCGGGGAACAATGCATGAATGCGCATTCGGCCGGGCTCGCGAGAAACTTCAACAACAGTTGGGTAAGTTGCGCCTTGATGAGTTTTCCAACCAACCGCTGTGTGTCCTTCAAGAGGGGATTTTCCTTCAATAACGACACAATCGCTTTTCTTTACGTCCCCGCGAAGCCGCGCGCTTCCTCTCGCTCGCTTTATTACTGCACCGCGAAAGTGAAGAACAAACAAACCGTACCCAAAAACGATGTAAAGTTGTAAGCCAAAACCGGAAAAAACTCCTCAACAAAACGTAAAATAAGAATATTGCTATTGTTAAATACTCCCTGAGCAAATGGAGCTAAAAACAGGAACTTTTTTTTTGTCCCCCCGAGTCTCGAGAACGTTCCCGTGCTTAAGCATGCGGCGTTCGGTGCGTATAATTCAGGGGCTGAAATAAGTGTGAAGGTGCGTTTCAGGATCTTATCAATGCTCGAAAAAAAAAGAAGAATAAAACGCTGGCAGCTCCGTGCTGCTGGCTTCGTCTGGGTTTTTTTTCTTCCGCAGCGCGGGTTAGAATAAATATTAGATAAATATTGAACGTAATTTTTTCCCTTTTATTGTCATTTGCCCCTAAAGAAGCGTCGGTGATGGAACCCCATTCGCTATGCTCACTTAGCGTAGCTTGAACTGGAGGGATCCATTGTGATGCAGAGGACAACGCGGAGAACACACTTTTTTTTTCTTCAGTTGAATATTTTAGTTTTGGGCGAATTTTTTTGTTTTCAAGCTCATAAAAATCGTCATAATAAAAGTTCGTTTTTGACCGTTCTTTCTCTCGCTCGCTCTCTCACTATCTTTTTCTCTTGCTATTGTTACCATCAGAACAGTCCAGCTGACGTTTCCAGTTTGTATCCACCGCGTTACCATTTTTCACCTGTCTTTGACTCCCATCTCACGGCTTCTGGCTCTTTTCTTTTTATTATACTTTGCGTCCTCTTAACTACCTGATTTATAGAGTTTTCGGGCTGATTCGGGTTCGGCGCTTAGCAGCAGCACATTCCCGAGGAAAAGGGAAACGGAAAATCGGGCTCCCGATGGGTGAGGCGAACGGGTAGAGCGCTCGCGCGCGCGCGCTCTTGATTAATGGCATCAATACTTAATCAAAATTAGAGCGCATTCGCTTTGATCAAATCCATTTTGCTGCGCCCGCGGAAAGGAACCCGCGGTACGGCTGTAACAAGCGTACGATACGGGCAATAATACAAAGTGATTCGATTTTCCGCGCACCGCCGGCTCCCGCGCATCTAATTCGCGCAGCGGGGTGGAAAAAGCCCCGGCTAACCGCAAGCAGAGAAAAAGGGTTTTTTTTCTCGTCTTTCGTTCGTCTGTTTGCTCGTGTTTTTTTTTTTGCCACGGGTTTTATTTTCTTATTTGATGTTGATTAAGAGGAGCCCACCCCACCCGGCCGGCCGGGGGTGGGGGTTTCCGATCTGGGTCTCAAATCAAATCAAATCAAAGCTAAACGGTCTTCCCATCGCTCCGCCGCATGGGGCCTGCGATGCGGGCGAAATTGTTTAAATCGAATTATTGTGTTACGGACATCTCTCCCGCCCCATGCCGGCCATTATAAAACACAAGAAACATCAAACGCCGCAGCAGCAGCAGCAGCCTCCCGGGTGCGGCGGAAAATCGCCCAGGCGAAGCCGTACCCGGTGGCGCCGTCTACGCGGCCGCCTTTGCCGGAACTCTGAGAGAATGCGATTTTCGTGAAGCATTTTACAGTCAATTTAATGTGGCGCTGGGAGCCGGGACACCGGGATTGATGCGTTTGATTTTTCCAAATCGATTTCGCATGGCGCGTTGTGGTACGCAGCGAGCGGAGTGGCGTCCTTCGTGTTTTCGTTTCATGTTTCGTTTCATCGACCGTACCTGGGCGTAATTCGGCTCAAAACGCTAATGAACCGCTTCACGACATTAATCGCTGGCTGGTTGGATGTTTTCGGGCGTTAGGGATAGGGATTCGCGGCGTACCCACGACTAATGAGAACCCGCCCTCACCCCCCCATCTGCAGCCAGCAATTGTTTCATGCCAGGAATGCTCGAATTTTACGGGTTCCTCGAGTCGATAGCAAACAGCGCGCGAGACAGTGGCCAAATGCTTAAAGATATCAGATTCACAATTGCAAACTGGTAAAGCCGGAAAGTATTTAATGAAAAATAGTTTCGCCACACAATCTGTTCAAATAAGTTTTAAGAGTCACATCTAGAATGTTTTCTTGAAGATTTAATAAATTAAAATATCATATGAAAGTGTCGAATGCTCTAGTGATTGACTAATTACAAACATTTAAAACGAAATTTTTATAATTTACGCCAAAACCATCAATAAAAAGGGTCTAAAGGAAAAACGGAGATCGCAAGGCTACTAAGTCAATGCTAATAATAAGTAAATATTATCAACATGTCAAATCAAATCCACAATAAAATGTCAAAACTCGTAACGTATAACAAATATTGTATAACAATACAATGTTATAATGTAATGTAAAACAATAATAACTCGTGTGGAAGATTAAAAATGTTGGTATAAATGAAAACCTTTATTTAATTAAACCCATGAGAAACTAGAAATTGATTTGCATCTGAAATAATTGTATAACAGAATAGCCACTGTGCGCCCTTGTCGTAGCGGCAGGATGTACCTCCACTAGTCCCCAGCAACGGGGATGGTCTGGGCGGTGGAAAGTTAGTTAAAACCAAAACGTTTTTCCCTTTTGATGCGCCCTCGCTCGGCAGCCATCGTTAGCGATTGATCCCTATCAACGGCGACCGGCAGCTACAAGCTAGACAAACCCAGCACCAGCAAACCGACGGCCAGATGTTGCACATTAATTAGCGACGCAGCTAAGTTCGCCGTTGCAGTGGAAAACCTAACCGGTTTACCGGCCAAAATAGACTCAATTGTTCGCGTTTCCTTCGTCTTCTTCTTCTTCTTCTTTGCCTTACTCGTTTCATCTTCCGCACATTAACTTGCAAAACTGGAACAGGTGGGAGGTCCGGGCGGAATTCGTTTCGTTACGCTCATTTCAGCGAGAGGGGTTTTACGTCGATAGTTTTGACGCAATTTGGCACCACCCGCCGGACCAGCCGCCCACACACCCAACCCGGGCGCACCGCTTCTGGTGACCCGGGTGACGGAAATGGAATGTATTTTTCCATCGTAAAAGGGATCAAATCTGGGCCGCGCCACCCTCGGGTATTGGTGCCGCATCTGGTCGCGTTCCTTGCGCTTTAACCGCAGCAGCAGCACAACACATCATCCTTGCGTATCCGCGCGGAACGGCTCGGTAATCGCATCCTTTGCTACCGACAGAATATTCCCTTGAATATTCAGTGCGTGGCTCGACTGAACCGCTTCGTTGGCAAATAGTTGCCGAGCGCGTCGGTGCGAGTGAGAGAAAAACAACCGACTGAATATCCATGGGTGTCGAACCCGATTGCGTAACGAATTGATCGTTGACTGTATGTCAAAATGTAGAAATCGTTAACAGTTTTTGGATAATGGTATTTGCCTAAGTAAAGTACCGATTTGCATTTATTTACATGTGGGCTCTTTTAATTTAACAATTTTGAAAGACATGCAACTAGTTTGCGATCCTATTGCACATTTGTTGCAATATCAAATCAGTTTGTAGTAGCTACAACCGGTTTTCCAAAGATAGATGAAAACAGCCATTTATACAGCTATTTATATATTTACAAATATTGATGAAATATCATAAAATTGATGGTATTATACTTTGAAAATTTTTTAAACATACACTTTTTTATTTATTATTTGCATTAAACAAAGTATTAAAATATACCGAAGAGTCAATCGAAGGGTTTGACACCCGTGTTCTCAACGCACTGACGTAACAACGTATAGACGTACCGTACCTTGCGTTGGCTCGCAATTGGCGGGGACAAATTGATAGTCCGCCCGATAAGAGCCAATGGCATCCCACTCGAGGTGAAAGGAAACCTCCCTTTGCGGCAAGGACACTCACCAGGCGATCCAACAATTGATTCGCTTCCCATCGGCCGGAGTTGAAGCGTGTCCTATCTAAGCAAACTATTTGCGCTCGAATGTGACATGTCCACCGCCCGGAAAGGTGCGAGGGGCAGGCGCGGATCGTTCGCATCAGCTCGCTTCGCCCTCACTGTTATCCCTTTTCCGTCCCACCGCCCTTTTTTTGCCGAGGGAAAAGATTCACGCCTGTGTGCGCTTTTCCGTGCGAGGAAGCCGGCGAAACCCGAAGGGGACATTTTCAGCATTCCGCATGCACAGCAAACACACGTAGAGACGGGCACACTACACCGAAAAACCCACCCACCCACTTAGCAAAGGGCCGGGGGTGGGTGATATGATTCGATAATTGAAAGCAAACTTAAACGAAAGGGAACCGAGAGCGAGCGAACGAGTGATTTTGATATTTATGGGATTTTCCGGAGGTTTTCGTCCTTCCGTGCCGGGGCTCGGCGTGGCGTGTTGGCCTTCCGAAGGGCGCAAATTGGGATGATGAAGAGCGTGTGCGTGCGCGTGGGCCTCACTCTAGTAAATAACGTTATTTTTTTAACCCATTTCCCTCCCTGCGCCCGGTTTCCCGGTCGGTAGCTTGGGCGGTGGGTGGAAGCGGTGGGATGGGGGTGCGGTTGGACTCGAGCACGACGGTCCCCGATAAGGTTGGACTGATTTGACAAATATTTGACTAATAAAGACGATGATATGGTCGGTGATGATAGTTTTTCTCCCTCCGCTTCGCGCTCCTTTCGGGGGAAAATCTCGTGCCGAGGGAGTTTTGACTTTTCGAGGGAATTCTTTTCGCCCAGTCTTATACGCAGGAGCGAGGCAGGGGATGTATCACGGGTGCTAATGAGGATGTTGATATCGTGTTTGCGGAACTAATCGATAAAAGGATGTTTCAGTTTTCACTCCTTCACACCACGGTGGAACTATTCTCCCTCCCACTGGCGCCGGTGTCAATGCACCGTGACGCGTCCGGCGGGACGGTGCACAAAGTCAAACGGGGGAGGGCGAGTGGGCGGACATAAAAACGGAACGGTCACAAAATAATAAAGAAATAAACATTTTTGAATTACGTTATTTCTTCCCCCCATCGCCCCTTTCCCGCCCGTGGCATGGAATTTTTTGTTCGCATTTTTAGTACCACTCTATTAAAAGCCACTCTTGCCGTACTCTCCTGATGGCATTTCGATCAATAATCGGCATGTAAATTGAATCAATCCTGGATTAATATTTTTTTACACCCATCCGGTCTTCGTCGGTTGTTGGGAGCCGCAACAAGGACGATATAAAAAAAACGATTTAAAAACTTTATTATTTGGGCTTTAAAAAACTGCGGACGCAGCTGCTTTTATAGTTCGCGTACGAGGCTTTTCGTACGTACGTTGGTTTTGGTCGCAGCACGCGAAACATACATTTCGTCGCTTTAATAAGGATCTGCGTTAATACCAACAAACGATTAAAGCGCATTTATTGCTCCCTTTCATTCGATGCTTACTTCAACAACATTTCAACAAATGACTTTTTATAGGAATTTATATACTTTTTTTGCAATATTTTATATACTTTTTTAATATGTTTATTTAATTTAATTGCAATCAAATCAATTAAGGCAGACATCATGCGAACCATTATGGTCGTAAATTTATTTGTAAACAGCGAAATACTCACATATAAAAACTCATTTTAGTCCATCTTTCTTAACCGTGGTTAGTTGTTAGGAGGTTTTAAGAAATTGATCACGCTTTCCCAGTCATCACAAGTTTTTTTTTCATCCAAATCAGTTGATCGTAAAGATTTTGGGGTGGAAAAGCGGTTTTCTGGCACCTCCGTACCTTCGCAACTACGGAAAAAGCAAACTCGTGTCTGCTTCGAGCTGTCCACAAATGTTCGGACTTCAGAAGACTCCGGACCTTTTTACGTCCACAAACATCTGGGCTCCAGAAGACTCCAGTCTCTTTTACGTCAGATGGTCCTCCGCGGAGATGAGCTCTGGGTCATCGATGTTTCCAGGAGCACTTGTTGGTTATCGCGAACAAATAAGGGCTCAGGAAGCCGATGAATTCTAGAGTTCGTATTATAAGTACTTAAAATCCGGAAGTCCGAAATTCCCTAGTAATCGCTGTAACCTTCAGTATCCAAAAAACAACACGCCAGTATGGGACATAAATCCATTTTACAGTCGCATGTGCAGACTTCAAGCCTTGAAAATTACTTCCTGATGCTTTCAAAACTGTATGTTTTTCCGAGAAATGGATCCACCATAATATTCAGTGCAAAAGTTCGGATGAACTCATCATCATTTCAAACGGAATGAGAATGAATGATAGATTCCAGGAGTATCGCATGCTGCATGTTTGCCAAGCAAATAGGATGGGCTTATATTTTTACAACACACAAAAGGGGGAAGCACTATCAATGCAGCAGCATCATTACCATCATGGTGGGCGCTGCTCATTAAGTGAATTATTTCTGCGAGTCGACGAGCTAGGAAAGCGGAAGGGACTGTTATCTGTGGACCATCATTAGCCGCACGTCTCGTTAGTGTCGCCCAGGTGCGGGTTCGCCGTTTTCTGTGTTGGATGATACGATCGATCGAGAGCGCAACCGTACGATATGTGCGCTTTAATTAATATTCCAATTAGCGAAACCGTTCTGGATGGTCGGTGTGGCGTGTGATCGAAGATCGAAACCGAAGGTAGTAGTCGAAGCTACTACGCCGGCGACTAGCAGCACCCGCAAAAGCCAACCGACGTGGACCTGTACGTGGATGGGACAGGGGCTCTTCCGGGGGATGATTGAGCTGTCACGCTACCTATGCGTGGCGTGCCTTTTCTTCTATCTCCGTGACAGCTGCCATGCAAGAGAACAACGCAAACTGCGCCACGTGCCGGACCCGGAGCCCTGGGGCTAGACGTGCTGCTTTTCAATTTGTCGCTCGAAATAGTGTCCCGCCGGCACCGGCAATGGGTGCTGTAACCGGAAGCCGACCACCAGCCTATTCCCATCCAATTGGTCGGGAGTCGCGTGCGCACGTGGCCGCTCTAAAGTAAACGATTAGCATTTTCGCCGTCAGGAAGGGTGGCCCGAGCGGGTGGCGGAGGGGCGCCGGAGCGGGGGATGCAACTCTGGCAATGGTGCAAAAATTAATCATAATCGTATTTCTTATCTATTAAGCCCGAGGAAGCCCACGCGTGCTCGGCTCCCTCGTACCCGAGCGGCCCTCGCCAGCGAAAAGGGAGTTCGTGAGCCGCGGCACGCGTCCGGCCGGCTGCCGGCTCTAATAATCAAGTGCTACCATACAAGTTAGCCGACCAAAGGTTTCCGGGTGCTACGGACGCCCAGCCCGAGCCCGAGCGCTCCTATCATCCTGCCAGCCAAACCACGACGGTGCAACAAACAACAAACAGCTCATAAAACTTAATCATCCGCACCGCAGCTTGACACAGGCGAGCCCTCCTTCAGCGCTTTTATGACTCCGCTATGGGTTTAGTTTTTTGCCCGCACATCGTTTGCTTCCCGGTGCGAGTTAATTACCGTCAACCTACTGATTTTTGTACCGTGCCGATTTTTTTAAAACGTCTTCATTAAGAGACGCTATTAGCGCGCTTATCAGAGACGCCGCAACAGGTCCCGCCTCTGATATTCTAGAGAGGAAGATTCATTTGCCGAACTAGAGCCTGCCAAGCTGTGGTTTCCAAGAACCCAGTGTTAACATGCTTAGAAGATGTGCGCTTACGTGATGTTTCTGTAACACGGATGAACATGTACAAACTCTTTGAGGGAATAAACTTAATCTGTGGTTATGGTAGTGCCATATTAGGCTCCCTGGTATGCGATATCACGAATGCTCCAGCGCCATTAAAAAGCCATCCAACACGATTGGTCTCCTCTAGATAGGCCTAGTTACCAGTACTAGTTACTAGGCTCCCAGTTACGTGGATATTAGGAGGCGGAGTATTAGGGGTATTAGGAGGAACATTGGACCTGAGTGTTCCTGTTGACCACCTTCTTGTTGCCCAAGGTGTGGTTTATAGCATCAGTATGTGTTGGATACATTCAATATCTCTCATGGATGTCTTTTGTAGAAATGGTCTGGAGGCTCTTCAACATTTGACTCTTCTACGCTACAGCGGGGTTCTAAGCCGAAATAACGCAGTAACCAATGTCCGGAAGTTCCTCGAACTTCGTCTCCACTGCATCGGCGTAATGGATGAATCCTTGCCGCGGAGCTAATAGGATAACTTCCGGTAAAGACAACCAAATTTCTACAAAATGCTTCCATAACTAGGCCAAGAGTGTGAACGACAATCTTCTAAACAAAGACATCGTCGACGGCATTGTCCGGTGAGCGCTTTGGACGGATCTTTGGAGCATCATTTTGTTGGCCGCTCAAGAAATTAGTCTGCGTGTGCCTCAGAGCGGAATACTCTACTGCAACATTATAACCCTTAATTATTTCCCCTTTGCTTTCCTGAGTTGCCATCGGGGTTCCTTTCCTCAAGACATATTTGTTTCCTAAGTTTGTTGTCCATCATCCAAATTATTGGTTGCAATCGATTATTGGATGTTCGAAATGAACATCGAAATCCGATATGCTCTTTATAACTTAACTTCTTAAATATTGTGTAAACAAATCAACTATACTGAACTTCGACTCAACTCACTCATCGCAATAAAAAGAGCTGCTTTACGTATCCACTAGGTTTTCTTTTTGAGAAAATTATTTTACTTATTACTTTGGTCACGTCAAATATTTGAAGTATCCCAGAGTAACGTTGGAGAAGACAGTTTCTGCAGCATGCGTGGACAAATTGAGTTTTGTGTCTTTACTGTGGTCGTTAGGAATAAGTTCGAATCGGCACGCTGATTTATGACGCAGAATGCGCTGAGGTCATCATCTTGGTTGCTCCAGCATCGTTGAGTGTTGCAAAAAGTGATTCAGCTGTTGGGCGGAAGTACCACGACTTCTGCTAACCGGGTTGCGGCGCGTAACACCAGTGCAGTTTGTTTTCTTTTTTGTGTGTGTTTTTTTATATTAACAACAAACACGCACACATGCCCGTTCGTCAATTAAGCAATAATCTTCACCAAGGTGGCCACACCAGTCCCTTGGTGTGCGCTGGGGCGGTGGGTCACCCGCGTTGTCGCCAGCTGCCAACTTCCAGTAGCAGCCAAGCTGCCATCGGCTGCTACGGCGCGGTGTTAAATCCTCTAATTTATCACCTCCGCTTAAGCTAGACTTCCGATTTGGTTGTGGTTGACGTTTGCGTTTTTTGGGTTATTCCTGCTCTCTTTCTATCCGCATTCGAGCTTTGCATGCGCTCTCTCTCTCTCTCTCTTTCTCCCGCACACGAGCTCGCTTTTACTCGCTCTTCCTGCGGGTGCCTCACAGCTTCCTTTCGGATAGACGTTCGGTTCCAAAACGAAAAAAAAGCACGATCGCCGTTCACGATGCTTCTAAAACGCCCTTGCACGGGCCACGGAACCCTTCCCCGGGTTTGGTTCGCGAGCCACCGAACCTAAAGCCGGAACTACCGAACGGCTTCCACGGGCGGCGAGAGGAACGAACCTTCTGTAGCTCGTGATTGTTGATTTATTGCAAAATCGTTTTTTGTTGATTCCCGTTCCCAACACTAACAGGAAAAAAAGACTCTTCATTTTTTGTTTTTTTTTTTCGTTTGCTACACCCCTCCCGACGAGCTATTTCCTTCATTTAGTACCTAGCCACATACCGTGCGCAGCGGAATGGAGCATTTCACACACAAACATACACCGCAACCGAGAAGAAATCTCGCCCGAACGTGTAAATATTAATAAAGCGCACTGTGCCTAACAGAACCCGGAAGGACGGAAGAATGGTGTGGAAAATATTTGGAAGTTAAAAAAAAATGGGTATTTCAAAATGACCCGTAAAATGAACCATCGAGAAAACTAATCGCTTTCGCTTTTATCAAAACAGTGACAAACGATTTTTCGTCACCGTTTGTCCGCTCGCTTTCGTCGTCAACCTCCACACCGAAAATGTGCGTCATTTTTTCCCGATGCTTTTTTTTCCCTTTCCGTACAACCGGTGTTCGGTTGAGCCGTAGCCGTAAGAGAATACATTCCATTCCATTTCGGTCCCCGGGACCCTTTCGGAGGGCAATAATGTAAGATTATGAAAAGGAAGCTCGTGCCCGGGAACGCGAAGGAGGTGCGGAGCAAGGGTCGAAACGCTACGCCTCGGCATCGCAACCCGACCGGACGGCCCCGAGAGGTCTGCGGGCTGCGGGAGAAAAAGCAAAACGTCAAATAGGAGGAAGCAATAAAAAAAAAAAAATCTGTCATAAAACAGTGCCAACCCCAAAAACTCATCCAAGCCTGAAATGGCCCCGATTTCTCGGTCCCGGTCATTTTCGTGTGACCGATTCGATCCTTCCTGCGGAAGGAAGCAGGCAGCACGGGGTTTCAGGGGGTTCGATATTTGATTTCTATTTGATTATGATCCAGGACGCATTCCGCTCCTACGCGCCGGTTACGGGGTTCCCACGATCGGTTTCCATCGGTGCTGCCCTGGGTAGCGTTTGCGAAGATGCGTCGCAACCTGTGTGGCGAACCTGGTGGTGTTGATACGCTCCGGGTGCCTCCTTTCATCTGTGCCGGAACGCAGCGACGTGACGTGGCCGAGAAGGACATTAGCGAGTCTAATTTCGATTTTACGCCACCTTTTTTTTTTAAACGCTTTTCCGGGCGACAAAAGGGTCAATCCGTGTGTCCTGCGAAACGGTGAAAAGGGTGACAGGACCGTTTCTGCAACAGTTTAGGGCGCTGAAGAACCTCGCACGTCCGAAGGAAGTTGAACAGGAAGACACACGTCAACATATTGCTCCGGAGAAGTAATAGAAGAATTAAAAAACTGTTTCAAGATCGATCGAGATTATACTTTATTCGAAAGTCAGAAAATGTAAAAACCATCAACGGTTCCTACCGCTTTAAAAACTTTCAGATAACTCGTCGAGAGGCTCATGTCCAATGCAAACGAACCTTTTCGTCGTTTTCAAACATTGTAACGTTCAAACAAGTGCCTCAGAGATTTGGAAGAAACCGAAAGGCGAACGAACAAAATAGATCGAGGAGCTACAAAATCATATAAATCACTGCTATTGAATAAAAGATTTGTCGAAAAAAAAAACATATTCAAAACTTATAGATGTACGTTGCTTGGGAAGTCCGGTAGGTGTTTGAAGTTTGCCCAATAACATCCGGGAGATGTCAATATCTTGGATGTATCGCTCCAGAAGCAGCACGTTTCAATCAATAATTAAACTTTATAAGCCTCCAGTATTTTCGAAAACTGCACAGTTTAGAAGACGGCCTTGTGAAGCTTTCAAAACCCATATCAAACTCCTCATCGGGCATTGTCATTATTGACCTAGTAACGCCTCCAAACGCATCCAAACGTCTCACCTGCCACATCTTCAGCGGTCGTCGTTCGGAAGGAAAAACAAAAGCAAATGCTTCATCCCCAACCTACCGGAAGGGCCAATCCGCTGGCGGCTGTGGGGTGTTTGTGTGGCCAAATCAATTCGTCGTCGGGACGACTACGACGGGCCGTTGTTGAAGAAACGACGGTCGGCCGCTCTGGATGACATCACTGAGCCGAGCGGAACCGGTGGCGGGGTGGCACTATCAGAACAATTTTCGTCCACCGCCGGGGACCGGCGTGTTTCGCTCGCGCGGCTTCGCAGATAGAGCTGCATTCCGTCCCTTCCTCGCCGTCGCCCTCGCCGCGCCCTCCCCCCGCACATGCCCATCATCATATTCACCCGCTCACCCAATAACAATAAATAAACAAATGCTTTTTTTATGGAAATTTTAAAAGTCGATAAAAGCTCCTTCCAGCGCCTTGGCCGGGCGGCGGTGTTCGAAATTGACGAGTCGAGTGTCCGTCGCCTTCTCCCAACCCCCCTTCCCTTCCCCTTCCCTCCCCTCGGGGCACCGTTTTTCTTTTGCGCTGAGTCAACCGCAGCACGCCCTACCCTTCGGGCGAGGGAAACCACTCAGAAACCACTCTAACTGCCACCTGAGATAAACACCGAAGCGGGGCAGCAAAGTGAAGCCTGGAGTTCGGTATATTTTCGGTGTATCGGCCAGCATTTTTGCACGTTTTTCTGCAGCACGTTCCGCTGGCGGCTGTGTGCGAGCATTAGCTGGTGGCTGCAGAACAGCTAGAATAAATAAATTCACATTAACCGTGCACATGGGTTTAATGTTTTTTTTTTTGTTTTTACATGTTGGTGTGCGTGTGTCTTTCATTCCATCATATTCAGCCCGTGCGTATCCTCCCGTGATCCTCTGCCGCAATCTCCAATCACCTTTTTGGCACGGGCGGACCAGATCCCGTTCCACGCTCGCTACCCCGGCCCTCCCCCTAAAAACAAAAAAAAAACCCGAAGGATTGCCGCGACTCGGTCGGATGGCGACATCTCCCGTATCGGGCGACAGTTTGCGGCACGAGCTCCATAATTGTGGTTGAATAATTTTGAATTTTAGCGATAACGACGACACGACACTAAAAAAAAAACACACACACACCGACTAGGCGAACCATCACTCCGGGAGTCGGTATTCGGATGCCCAAAAGGCAGCTGATAACGCGGACGGACCACCGCCACACGAACCGATTGAGGCAAGCGAAACGCGCGGGATGGATTGACGCAAAGCACAACGATAATGACGGAGTGCCGGAGTGAGGGAGGCAGCTGAAG
>JXWZ01007650.1:0-14706 GCA_000956215.1 Anopheles farauti No. 4 | reverse complement strand
GAGAATGAGTACAATGATATCCAGATACCAGGAACGGAATGCACGGGTAGTTTTCTGATCTTGACGTCGGAAATAGAATATCGCTCATGTGTGTCGCGGTTTCAGTGCGCTATGGAAAAAAAACATCTGATAAATTATGTTACAAGCTAATCGTTTTGTTCCACACGAACAATCCTTAGCATGCGGAGATGTGGAGAAGAAAAAGCACCAGAAAGCATAGAGACAGCCACAAAGCACCAGCAGCTGGGTGGAACTGAATTCCGTTTAATCTGGTTACGCTTGGAAAATTTATACTCCATCGCACAGGGACGGTCCGCGAAGCGGCATAGCAAATCTGCCCGAATCACTGGCACCGCTAAGTGGCAGATCGGTAGCTAAGCTTTATTTTCCATTCCCTACTTAGGTCCTCCGACATCTTTCCTTTCCTTTAGTCGCTAGTTGGCTGGCTCAGCGATTTTCATCAATCACCTTTCGAGCAGCGAAGCGTACCGGTTTCGGGGAAAGTTGCTTTTTTTCGGTGGTGGCTTACTTTTTGCGACAGGAACGCTCGTAACATTTATCCGAGGACCTCCAAGGACCTTCGTTGGGTGTCGTCGATTCGAGAGACAGAGCCCGGGAGGGAAAGCGAACGAGGACGGGCTGTGTTCTTCCATTAATGAAGTGAAGTGAAAAGCGTCTGTCTCGTGATAGAATTACTTTCCAATTTTCAGCTTCACTGCGAAAACCCCGGCCGATGCCGGCGTTGCTAGGTGGGCTAGACAAATGAGAATTGTTGTTGTTTTAACAAAGGTCATTCAAAGCTGAGTTACCTTTTCACTACTCTCCTCTAAGCGTGTCTGAGCGTTGTTGCAACATTTTTTCAAAGCGTGCACCCTTTTTTTTTGTTCCCTATGCCTCGAAACGATGCGATGAAAGTATAATGAAAATCTTACATCCCCATCGAAAACGATTACCAATCAACTGCTTGCAACAATTTGCTACCCGTTCGCGTTCACTGTACAGACGTTCGAGTCGTTCGATCCGTTTCGGACCGTCACTTCATTGCCTCCAATTGACCGATTTCTTTACCGAAATCGTGTTCGGTCAGCGTTATGGTGTGCCTGGCGTTTAATCAAAAGTTTATCAAGTCCAATCAAGCGGTCCGACGTCTACCAAAACCCGGGGAGCAATAAAATATTGAATTCTTAACGAGAGAACTTACTCCACCATTATTACCTTCAAGGCGCTTCAATCCATCGTTCGGGTTCGCGCATTGATTTCACACTCCACAAAAGATGGATTTGATCGGAATTGTTTCGGTTTTCTAACCGAGCTCGTCACACGTGAACTCGTAAATCTCAATCGTCTCGGTCACGCTCACAGTTACACGTGACAGTTCGTGACGCCCGGGGTATCTTGCCTGCCAAAATCGATTTATTTGCCACCATTTGCCCCTGGAACGCACTCATAGCTGTGGAGATGTGTGTAATGAGAGCAGAAAGCATTGGTTTCAAGGATATCAAACATAATGGCAAGGGACAAGGGATCGATATAAGTTATGAAAGCGTAGCTGGAAAAAATTGGACCACTTCCATTTGGGTACTTATCAACAAGGTTGGAAGGTAGGTGGGTTTCACCGGACATATGAAAAATTGAAATAAAAAATTGAATTTTCAAAAACGGCAAATTTTTCACGAGTTTTTCAAAACGACCACTTGTCTAAATGACTAACTACGGTCTAACGAAAATTTGTATCCCACGATTCCAACCCTAGAATCCCAAGATATATCACAACATAAAGTTAAATTCTCTGCAAGGAAGTTCACCAGTCGGTGGTTTTCACCAGCTCCTTTAGCAAAAAAGAAAACTTTCATCCACAGATCTTCTTGTTTCAACATTTATTCCCGCGTGGACTACCGGGTGCATTGTCCAACCGACATCATACGTATGATCATCCATCGAGTCTGCACGATTTACGCTCGAATGCTGCTGTTGTTGCTACTGCTTCTGTCCGGTGCAGCTGCCCAAAGGTCATCGTAAAAGTAAAATAGATTTGTTGCCTTCCCTCGACTCTAACCGCCGGAACTGGGAGTGCGAGGGAAGTTCAACTCCCAGTGCTGGCTGCAACACAGCGACTGCACATGAATGCACCAGACAGCACAGATAGAAGAAAAAAAACAGTCAGAAATATCATTAAACGTACACACGCGCGCACGCTTGGTCACCAAACACACAATGGAATGGTGTGCGACGATGTAAATGCATTCGTCCGCGTCATTTTCGGTCGCAAACCAGACGGACTGGAAACGCCACTAATGGCCGCTCGGTTTTTGGAGCGCTCTGTAATGGGATTACGACGTCTGGCCTGCTGTGGTCGACGCGAACTTACGCGACACCCACCAACGCACGCTGGGCGCTTCCATGCGCATCCATCGTTATCGTCCGTCGGACAGAACCAGAACGTAGTCCTCGGTCGTCGGTTGCTCCTGGAGCGACGATCCGTTGATGGAGAACCAGTGTGCAAAACGTTTGCTGACCGAACGAACCGACCATTCTACCACCGCCAATGCTTGCGAAAACGTGCAGTGCATGCTGACGCTGAAGGATAATGCACCGGACTCGTCGTCTGAAGTTGCGTCTTGGGGAATGCTCCCGTGGAATCACCTTCCCCCTTCCAGGATCGGTAATTACATTTCTGTGCAGCTTTTGCCGTAATCTTTACAACGTGCGCTTGCCTTGCATATGCGTTCGTTAGTACGAGCTGCAGGTTCCTAAACGGAGAGTGCACATGCATTAGACGATTCGACGACGGAATGAGACGTGAAATAAGTGATTGATTTATCTGTGCATGAAACACGGTTGGTAGGGTGTACGAACGAGCCGAGCACCCAAGATAAGTGCAGTATTGTGTCCACACATCACTCATAGCGCTACAGTGAGGCTGATAAATCAGAATTCCTCTGACTCTGAGAACGTCTTAAAGCTTAAACCATGCCTGCGAAGAAGAGTGAAGCCGTGTTTGAACATTTTGTATTTAGTTCCAAACACAGTAGACGTGTTAGAAGCTTCCAAGACTCGATATTCGTTCCCTTTGAACAGTAAACGGCTGTGCAAAAGTAGGATACCGAGGTTCGGGAAGGCTGATGGACATGTTTTCATTTTCGTTACAATTTAAATATCCGTCCTTGTAACGCAAAGCGACACGATGGAAAATAATAATATTGGTAAATTAACTTCAGCACACGGAACACAATTTTATTTCTCGCCTGAAATGACATGTTATAGTCATCTCCAAGCATACCGCCCGGAGGGAACCGGACATATCAGTCATCGTGTTCTGTGAGTGACGAAGCCCAACCACCAAACGGGGAACGATGACATTATGCACTCCAACGGGAACGGATGCAGTTGTGTAGAGACCACATTCCTCCTAAGCCTTCATAATCTCCCAGGTGGTTCGGAATGGTACGTCCCGGCTGTTTTTGTTGCTGCACACAATGTGAAGAAACAAGCTGCAACAGTAAAAACTCGATTGGCCGATGGCTACATTCAAATCCGTACGACGCCTGCTACTCCCGCCTGGGTGTGTCTGGCTCTGATTAAAAGGGCACGAAGCTGTAGTCCTGTTGCTGTTGCTGCTTTCCAGGGCCCTCAGGCACGAACGCGCAGAGACACGAGCAAAACCCAAGTACGTATCCCGATGCGTCCCAATATCTGCCATCCGTGCAGAGGTTTATTGGAATCGGCCGCAACTCCAAGGCCTCTGTTCCTTTTTTTCCCATGTACATCTCGGATGTTCGTGTTACCGAGTTGCTTTAAGGTGCTGGTTTGGTAGTCTGGATGTCTGGCAACGTGCCTACCGGCTTCCTATCCTCCGGTTCCACCCCATCGCCAAACCCCGCCCAATCCAACACCTGCCGCTTCCGACGCTCCGGATGCAATTCTCGTGCCGCAGGGTCTTCTGGACGTTTGCAACCAGTGGACCCAACATCAGAGCAAAGTCACCAATTGGAGTACAAAAAAAAAGAAGAGCGAATCGAGCCTGCGGCCCAGACGGAAACAGTGGCGAGTTGAGATCTTCTTGTGTAGGCACGAACGCACATCCCGAGAGGGTCACTGGTTTGCGTTAAAAGCATCCATTAATTAAGTCCTAAGGTTCCCCTTGGGAATGGACCAAAACCGGTGGCGGGAGGAAAATCTTGCCGCCCAGACAACCACCGCACAAAACGATTCGAATAAGGAAACGGGATATCGTCCCCGGACCGGCACCCGGTACCGGTGTCCGTTTGTCGTCGGCCGGCACAATCCTGAATCGAGAAATCGGTGGATAACAGCTTCCTCTGGGAATATGTAGACAGGAAAGTTTTTCAGACCAGACCGGAGAGGACGGGCAACGTGACGGGTTCAGCCGCGGAATCACGAGTTAATGAAACCGAAATGTGGTGATTGATGATGTTTCAATCACGATCCCGGCTGGTTCTCAGCCTTCGGACCACCTTCCCATCGTTTGAGGACGAACGAAAAAGAGGATCCACAACTGCACCAGGCACAGCTTACGGTCGACCCGGGCAATCATTTTTATTTCTCGCCAACCGTTTTGCCGTTCTCCGCTTTTTGGCGATCTCGGTTTTTCGTTTTTTTTTTCTTTATTTTATTCTGCTGGTACGAACGCTATTGAAGCTGCTTCTCGGTGCGTCTGAACAATTTTTCAATTTATTAACTTCTCGTCGTTTCCTCCCAACTCGTCGTGATTATCTTCGGCGTATTCGTTGTTGTTGATGTTGGGGCTCTTTGCAACTCCATTGCAACAACATTAATGCGGCGAAGAATGCGCACGCTTGGCAGACATCAGCATCGACGACGAGGATAAGCCGGTGAAGCGATATAACCAACGTACGTTTTGCAGTAATTTCTTTAACAGCAGGGATGCTCAATGCTAATGTTGATAGACTATTTGATAAACACTATTGCAATTCGTTCAATTCCTCCGAAAGAAAGGTGGTGCAATGCTTATCATTTTTTCTTTATTTTTTTTATTAAGTGAAACATTTTTTTGTTTGTCAAGTTTTTTATGAAGTATGAAGAACTTCGAACAATATGTTCCGACAATTATGGCATGGCAATATCATTGTCCTTTTGTGTGTAAACAAAATTGGTTGACTATCACTGATCGAATGGAACCACGCGTTAAGCTTTGCACAGAAATAGAGTGCGAAAAATGACCACGCCAGACTTAGAGGAGCGGCACAGTCCCGGGAAAGGGGCATAATCAGCGAGTGTTAGTTCCACCAATAATTCTTTTTTAATTTTCCTCACCCGACGCTGCCACACATGCAACCGGAGATGCATGTCTCCCGCGGGAAGCGCTGATACGAAAGGTGAGGAATTGGTTGGATTTTGCAATTGGATTTTGCACTCACCAGCGAACGGAGCAGACCCAAACTGCAGTTCAATAATTTAAATGGAAATAAAGAATCACCAAGGCTCGGTGGTTCGGACCGCAGATGATAACCGCGGCAGACGAAAACATGCCTCTCGCGAAAAGGGTCTCTCACGAAGCATTGCACCGAAACCGATCCCAAGGGAAGAAACATCCTGCCAAACCACTTTGCCTTTGTGCGCACGAAAACACTTGCGCACGCGAAAAGTTAAGTCTGTGTCGTGTCGCCTTTTCCTTCCCACTACCACCCGGTGCGCTCAGTGCGGTGAAAAATGAAAGGAACCTTAAACGGCAACACGACGGCACAAAACATACACCAACGAACCCGAAGCGTCCCCTACGTACGGTCGTTTGATGTTTGCCGATCCGCGATCCGGTCGGTCGCGTTTTCGGGTCCGGAATGCGAGCCTGCCAAAGACGGGCGGCCGTTTCGCGTCCGTTTGTTTTATGAGCCGCGTTGCGTTCGGGTAAGGGTTTTGTTTTTTTTTTTCCTGCTCCACAAAACTCTGCAATGGAAGGATTGAAGGCAGTACCTTCTGCCGGCCAGACGGGCCGGCGATTCGATTATAAGGAGGTCATATTTATGTCGTCGCGTCAAGAACCGCGTCTGTTGTCTTTATAGCTCAGGCAGGAATCAGAAATTCAACAGAAAATTGACGCAAGAAAATGTACCCCAACGAGGCCTCCCGAGAATGCTAATCGCGTGGACTGAATCTAGCAGACAGAAACTCGTCGTCCGTGCTGCATTGCTGCTGCTTTTGGTTACACTAAACTTGTATTTTGTTTTGCGCTTTTTCGTAACTGCTCAGTAATACACCTAGTAGACCATCGCCTGAGCAGCGTGAATTACGCTCATTTCTACCACCTTTCCCAAAGATAATGAACTCCATGACTCCATACAGTTGGCTCTCTTAATAGTGGACTACTTCTTAGCCGATGTGACAAAAATACCATTGCATATTAAAAATACATATTAAAACATATTAAAAATATATTTCAGCATACAATATACCGCGGTTCACATAATTTTAGTTGATAGGACTAAATATCTTTTAGCGATACTGAATCGGTGTAATATATTGGTAACCGCTTTTAAATACTTCTGTCTTACGGTAGAATTCGTTGCATTTCCATTTAGCAACATCAGCTACATTCACCCCGATACGCCTTACAAAGTATGCACGGACAGCTTTCTTATCCCACCCTTTGGCGACTCAATTTCCATGCACTGCTCACTGCGGGTAATGAGTTCGGTAAAAAATTATCGTTCATTACACAACTCGCTATCGCTACACTACCAAAGCACCGGCTGGTGAACGTGTCACTTGTTGTTTGATTTTCCCACGTCGGCCGGTGAAACCGAACGATGGCGAGGTTCGTGACCATAGGACGTTTGAGGTGTGCAACAATAAAAGCGCTGCATTTATCAGGAGTAAACGAGGGTCGACGTAAGGGATACGTGGGAAGTAGAAACACGGGCAGACAAGTGAAACAATCTCAACCCCTAAAGCCAATTTTCTACAGTTGATATTAAAAGTCTCCTCCGTCGGACATTGCCATAGCCACCGAAAAGAGGTGAGCAAAAACGAATCGTCGCCACGTGTCGCCCTGCTTTAGACATAGTCGTGAGATGACGATGTTTGTCGCCGATGATGGCTTTTCGTTAAACACCGTCAAATACGAAACAACACAGCAAACTAACGAAAATTAAATTAACTTCAAACACGTAACCGTCGCGGCGGTTTTATTTCGCGACCACCGTCTGCACGGCTAAAGGATTTCTGAGGTATTCGCAGCTACGAACCGTTGGGGTGGTTACCCGAACGAGACTAGCAACGAAATAGATTGGAATGCTTCATGGAACGGAATTTCATTGCAGGTGTGAAGCGTGTGGCAATGCGAGCAGATCATAATTTCTGCAAATTGAAGCATTTTCACGAAGGATAATATGAACCCCGGCATTGAGGTGCATGACGTGAGGTGACGAAATGTTATCGGTTTAAATGCGGTTTCTGATGTGGATAATCACGCTCATAGTTCTAGTTGTAGAGCGTGGATGTTATTCAAAAAGGTTGAGAAAATCGTTGCTCTTTATTAACTTAAAATAATGACTTTTTATAGTTTCCTGTACAACAAACTATTTGCGGTTAAATAAAAATCCGCTGCATTTAAAACTGCAGTGGACAAACTGCAACATCACTGCACGTAAAAAACGCACACAATTAAGAAACAAAAATTAACACCACGACCTTATTCCTTATCGAACAGTGTTTAGATACACAACACTCACACTTTTTCGTCTCGATGATAAACCGCGTTTTGCTTCGCGCGCCCGAGCCCGATAGATTGTGTTAACGAGACGTTTGTTTTGACGGTCGGAAAGGAAAGCTCAGCAAACAAGATACCAGAAATCTGCGACGGCTCAGTGTCAGCCGTCTACGAAGCTAATTCACACCGCATCAGACATCTTTCGGTGGGCCGTCTTCGAAGCGATTCCACGAGACTGGGCTCGTTTTCGAGCGCACGGTGGTGAGTATCTTTAATTCGCACCTAAACCACGGGTGAAGATAATCCCTCGCCTAACGCTACGTGCGGGATGGCGTCATACTGCCTGGTGCCGGTTATTCACCTGCAGCTGTCTGGCACCGAGCTTTTCCCCCTTCTACCTACGCCCTGTAAGTCTCCCTCATTCTGACATTGACCAACCGGCGACCAAGTCAGCGCTTTATCGTGTATGCATAACTATTTACACGCGAAGGCGACAAAAATGCGACGAAATTAAATCGCCTCAAGACGACGGTGACGGCGGTTATGTGTTACGTGCTCACACCACACCGTCGCACCATTAACCGCGGGTGTCTTGTCGCTGACAACTGCCCCTCCAGGTGGTGTTGGCCCTGCCGGTGCAGCGCAGTGAATTCAGAATTATCCGGTACTGAGGAAAACCGATACATCCAAGCCATCCGATATCTATGCGTTGGCAAAAGTGATTGCGTTAGCTCATCGTAATCAGGACACCGGGTTTGCATTGGAACACAATGTTACAGGCGACTCCGGCCCCATCATCTCTACTGCTTCTGCTGCCGGCAGTGTCAGTGATTTAGCTACCACGTTCGCCATGCTTCATCATATTTTCAACGCCTGGACGAGCGCGCTAGCTCGAGGCGTGCTTTTGCCACCCATAAATCTGTCCATAACGTCCACGGGAGCGCATCGGAACCATCAGGTTGTGCCGGTGGCTCTCCCGACTGTGTTTAAATTTATTGCCCCACTAGACAAGCACCTTAGATCATGCTGGATTCTATCCCTGCCTGGGGAGAATGCTAGGTGCGTTTTTGCGGCAAACAATCAGGTAGATCGAAAGGCAGTGTGTTGCTTCTCATGAAGCTTTAAAACCGCTTTAGTGTCAATGATTTCCCTGTAATTAAAGGTGGTGGTTAAGCGCACCGCAAGCCATATAATGGGTCTCCTAAATGCAAAACTCATTATATTTTGGTTTGTGGTATCGCCGCCACTTCGACGCTATTCGACGACACCTTGTCCGGTTATGGCTGACATTGACGCGTAAAGGTTGGTCATTAAACGGATTTATTATAGTGTGTTGCATAAACTCGTTTAAGGTTTTGTTTTCAACAGTTCGTTGCATCCGGTATATTATAGTATTTGTGGCTAATACTTTTGAATAAATTACTTCATTCAAAACTCGAAAACACGAGGATCTTTAGGCAAGAGCCCGAACTTTTAGCGAACCATATATAACAAAACAAAGTCAAACAAAATAGTAACGTCCAATTATCCATTCGAATTTGTTGCACGTTTTTTCGAATGTCAATAACAGACTAATGTCAAGCAATATTGAAAAAAAAAGTTCGACCATTGTTACATCCGCTTAATGCGCGTATTTTTTGTTTCAACATTATTTGACATTTGTTTGTACATGTGGTACAAATGGAAACGATGAAATATGTTAATTTTTTCATTTAATTGCTTGAGTAACACATGGGTAGAAATATCATCGTTTTCGCTTGACACTGCCATCGAGAACGGATAAATTATACGCACTTTGTAGATTGTACTGCCTCTTGGACCCTCCCCTGGTATGAAGCAATGGCGTTTCCATCGGCTAAGCGTTTCCAACCAATTTCAGAAACATGTCTTTTAAAATAAATGGTTTTAAGCTACCGGCGTTTTGCGTTCCCGTTCCTGGTCAGGTCGTCGGGTTTTTAGTGCCAATTCCCGTGCCTACCCGGTTGGTAAAACGTTGATTTGTTTTTCTTTGCCACTAACACCGTCCGATCGTTATTGCACTGGGACGATGTAACCGTGGCCGTTTTTTACGACGCGACGCGACCGAACATCGACACAAAAACCAGCATGTACGGTGGCAGCTAGCTTGCATGGGGCAATTGCACTCGCCCGGTAGCGCAAAACTGTCGAAGTCGGATTTTTTTACTACCCATCCAACACGATACGCTGCTCACACCCGCTCATCTGTAGTTGACCCTGACTTACCTTAATTTGATGCATTGTCTCGTGACTTTTTATGTGTCTAGCGGAGTCTGGCATAAAATTGGCAGAGGCCCTGGCCGAAACAGATAACGACCGGTTGCAAACCAGCCAGATGCATGTTGATTAGCCATCATTATAGGCTGTATTTTACGGTGGCGTTCAGAAAGGTATTTGTGTTGTAATTGCTATTTCTTACTATAGCTGCATGAATAATGCATGTTTTATTTTCATGACATTTGACAGGTTTTAAAGAACTTTATTTAGACATTAGTGACTATCAACTTGAAATGAAAGCTCCTCACTATACAAATAACAATATATTTTTTCATTTTTTCTTATCGTTTCAGGTACGATTGATTTTTCTATCACAGCAAGTATTAAAAAAAAAAACAAACTTCTTTCCAACAAATTTATTATACACTCTCGTACGAACCCGGTGAGTTCAACGCTCCTCAACAATACATGCTTTTTAATGATTGACGCTGCCCCGGGTGATGTATCCTTTTCGCCTGTCAAAGAATAAGCATTTTCGTTTGTGAGGTTTTCATCTGCTTGTAGCAGCAAAAATCACTTTAAAATTACTTTTCATTCCTTCGCACCCGCTGCACCGAATCCGGTGCCACAACCGTGCGAGTATGCAACTGAAGCAATCAAACATTAAACAAATGAACGAACCACGTACCAGTCAGCTGAAGATATAACAAATAAGGATAACAGACAAGGGAGAGGAACCAAACAAAGCCCGATGCCATTAGCCGCAGAAGATCAAAGCAGAAACCAAAACCTTTTCCCGTGCTTTGACACTTTTTGCTCTCCACCACCGTGGTGGGGATTTGGGTTGGGAAAATAGTTCACAGCTTTTCGTGCACGAAAGGTCGACGGTTGGCGGAGGTGAACGCCTCACAGCCGCTCCACAAGGCAAAGCGAAGCAAAGCAAATCATAACGCACCAACAACTTAATGCGATCGAGAGCTCGAACCCTTTTTTCTGCAACCGCCACCGCTGCCTAAGGGACCTCTGTGAAGGGGACTTAGACCGAACACTTCGGGAGCACTTCAGACGACAAGATTTTTCGTTCTCCCGGTGTCTCACTCGCTATAAAGAGTTGACGATTGAATGGCGATAAATAAGCGTCAGCAGTTCGGCGTGTGTATCCCTTGGTAACTGAAAACTGTTAACAACTTAGCGCAGGCAGCGCTCGGCGAAAGGCAGGATTAAACTAGCAAGACCTTTGATTTCCCAGCGCTTCGAGCTCACCAGAGTTCTGGCTGTCAGGCACAAGGACACAAGATGCTGACAGCTGGCCTTGTGTAATCGGATTGCTGGCGGATTGCTGATCCAGCTCCTTAAATACGAAAGACGCGAGCGCTCAATTAGAAGTAATTAAAAGATTTGTCGGAGGAGTCCCTCTTTAGACTCCCGGGACGCCGACCAGCCGCTCAGCAGAACTCGCACGCTTTCCAAGCAGTGGGAGCTGTTTGTAGTTTCATTTTCGTAATGCTCGCTAAACACTTTGATCGGACCGGGAGGCAAAGGATAATTAGAGTCTCGTAAATCAACGGCTCTATTCATCATCATTTATTAATGCTTATTACTCCGCAGTGATAGCCGAGTGCTGAAGGGAATGTCCCGTTAGTTTGAGAAGGGATTTACTTATTGTGAACAGTTAAATCATTTCAAACACTTTACTGCTAGGTAGACAATGCTCCTTGATACGTCGACAAATTAATATTTAACGATGAACTAGTAGCTGTTAGTTTATACCTCCGTTTATGTACGTTAAAAGATTAGTAAATTCAACTTAAAATTTCTAACCAGTAGCTAGTAAGTCGCTAGTAAACTAAATAAAACGAAATTTGTCTTTTGACTCTCATAATTTATTCAAAAATAACTTCACGTTGACTTCAATTTGACTTCAGAATTTATTGTTTATAAGTCAACGCTCGCTGATCTTGATATAAAAACTCACCAAACGGTACCTGTTCACGGGAAGCGTTTTGCGCCAGACTTTCGATGACTATACAACCGCTCTAAAGCACGACCAGTCTGACAGCCCATCAACGATGATATTGAATTTTCGCAATCATTAAAAATTAAGCACTTGCTGCAGGCCTGGAAGACCCGGGAAGACCCAGCCATGCGCTCGTTCGTTCGGTGGCCAATTTATGCGCATATGTGCGTGTGTGGGTATGCGCTTGGACGATACATTTTTCGTAGAGAAATTTTTCGCGTAATCACCCAATCGTGTACTCTGGTGTACTCTGTTCCGCTTTCGTTTCCTCTACCGAACGTTCCCACCGAAGGATGCTTGTCAATCTGAGTATCGGGTGTTCATGCGTTCGTGCGTCTGTCGTTCGTGGACCCTGCCCAATGGTGCACCCGGAGTGGTGAGGGTATATAGCAACACAGCAAAAAAATGCATCCTTGATTGACGTGTACTTTTCACAAAATAATTTTACATCGTTTCCCAATCATCTCGCCCAGGGTTCGGATGGTAGGATGGTGGAAACATTTCCAGAGCTGGTTGGTCGGCTGGTTTATGCTCCGTTGTGTTGTTGTGGTTCTCAGAATCTTCCTGTCCGGTCATCATCGTGTACCGAGCGGGACAGTGTTTGGAGCAGGCAAGGGCCTGTCATGAAAGACACGAAATTTACTTCCCATCCTTACGCATCTCGGTTGATGGAAACGAAGAAGTGGCGCGGAGAAGTTGTTTTTCGTTCAACCGTCTGAAGCACTTTTCACTCCGGTTGAGATTCCCGTGATGGATCAGGCTGTTTTTTTTTTGTGCATTATTACCTCAACCCACGATACCAGCGATGGTTTTTGCATGGCTATTTGAAACATAAATATGAGTTCATGAAGTTAAATGAGGTAAGAGAAATCCGATGTATCGGTGAGTAGGAGCGTTTTTAGTGACGTTGTGACGTTTTTGGAGCAGGTATTATCTTGAAAACAAAAAATGTTGAATTTCTATAAAGAACAAAAATTGGGTATTAATCCAAAATCTAAAAGTAGTTCTTACTTCCTAAAGTAAACATGTGTACTTTATCTATTTAAAATATATATTTTTAATACACAAAAAATTGGCCCTTGGATTTCCTCCTCGGAGATTTTTTTTTTTGTAATAATTTTCCTTCATACTTCCCGTGAAAGTCTTTTCGCTGCATAAAAGCATTTTTTCTGCGGATTCGCGCTTATTATGAATAGTTTCTGTGGCAGGAACTCATAGTTTTCCAAGAGCTTTCCGCTGAAGCATTTGCTTTTCAGTTATGTCAGCAGCATCTTTTTGCGCTGGATGGTCAACAAATTTACTCCTTTCATCTGCGCCTGACTGATACGAGCTGCTTTGCAATCCTCCTTATTTATTCTTGTTTTCGTCTCTTTCTTGTTACATGTACGCTTTGCACAGCAGTCAACGGACCAGGAATCTTTCCATTGATGACGTTTGACATTTAGCTTCCCCTGCCTTCGTGCGTCTTCTTTAACGGTTCGCTGGAGCTGTTGTCAAGAAGCGCGAGGGAACCTCTTTATCCCGGCGACCGGCCAGGAGGGAGCGTTTTGTCATCGGTCTGCCCTTTTTCGTTTGATGTCAGGCTTCGAGCAAAAGTTCGTCAACTGGATTTTTTCGCTTCTTCGTTTTCGTATTTTTTCATTTCCATTTTATACTCGAGTACGAGATGAACCGCTGTGTCCACCCTTGCAGCACTTTTCGTAATTTCTTCGGATGGCCTTCGATATTGGAGGTGTTAACTTTTACTGCTCCACCAGTTAAGCAGCTCAACGCCTGGGAGCCATCAGATTTGTTTTCATCACACAAAAATCTTTCCCGAAGATAAAGAGCAAAAAATCGGCTGACAAAATGCATGCCTCACAGCCTTTCAGAAAGAAGCATTCACTTCTCTGAGATCCTTTGATACATTCGCCTCGGTGCTCCCGCGAACGGGTTCTCCATGACGGGGCATAAATTTCACCATATGAAAGCGCCATTTGTTCCCGAAGGACATCACAATCATCACAAACAGTTGGCCGCTCAGTCACCGCCGACAGCAGAACCTGTCAAAAATTGTTCAACCTAACAAGATTAATAACAGGCACTCCATCAGATTTTTAATGAATTTTTTCGCTGCAACCGGTCCGATGCGTTTGGTGGACGAATTTGCATTTTTATTTTTCGACCCCTCAGCATATCCCTTCGTCACCCATCAGGTTGCAGGCTCGAAGGAGCAATTTATGACGTGACGAGGAGACACACGATGTACAATGCATTTCAGGTGCAGATCGCCACGAGGTGCACGCGAAAGGAATACACCGCGAACACGTTCGTTCCGACGACGAAGTGACGATGATTAATGACGGGTTCATTTGGTGCGTGCTAAGAAAAGTGTCTTTCAACTGTTCACATCTTTGGAACGCAGTTGGAGGAAAATAAAGTAAAATAGAAACAACTATTGTCAGCTTCGTCGTTGATCAATCATCAGACCAGATCATGTGTTATTAGTTGGCAGAGTTATACAGGAATGACCAGAAGAAGCCATTCTCATGAGATTTTTTCAGCTTCAGCTGAAGTGAGGGGAAAGCATGTATGATAAATATTTTCTTTACAAATTGTTGAACCATCATCATCGATAGTTCATTTGTATAGAATTTTTTACAAAACAACTGTTTGCATTCATCAAAATAATAAACTTTACCATAAAAAATTGATCATCGCCATGGTGATGACATAGAAATATTGATTTTGTAGCCTTTTTTCATTGCCACCATTTAGAACATAATTA
>JXWZ01007649.1:0-13161 GCA_000956215.1 Anopheles farauti No. 4 | reverse complement strand
TCTCTCTCTCTCTCTTTTCGCTCTCGTGCTCTATTTCCTTCTTTTTTCTCTCCCTGTCTTTCTCTCTGTTATTGTCAACGGAATTGTTTTTTTCACTTGCTCTGGTTCATTTATGCAGCTATTGCAGTTCCAGTTTTATGTTATATGAGAAAATTATACTACAGACAGGTGGGATTCGGTTCCTAGCTTACAGCTAAAGGTAATAAATTTTCAAATGTAACCGACGCATACATGAGTTCTCTGGTTAGCGTGGAGGTAGAAGTTATTTTGGTCACCTTCTGTGACAGTGCTTTCAATCGTTTCTGCTCGCACTTTTGCGGTTAGTCAGGGGTGGTCAACCATTCTCGGTAAGTTTTTTTTAAATTGATCTACAACAGCTTTGTAGTTTATATAGTAAAGAAAATACTTCACATTAATGATGCACGTTCAAACGTGGTTAAATATTTATGATCGTGTATTTTCATTTGTGTACTGGCTAAAAGCAAATATTCATATAATAAAATTTATTTTAAAAACTGACTGGCAACTGACAGCATGGCTTACCCATTTAAAAAAATAAATATTAATTTTTTTATCTACTATCGGCAAACTAGATTTATAAATTCGAAAATGTTATTAAATACCTTAAAACACATCTTTTCTATCGCGTTACGTCCATCAACTGTCCATAAAATAGCTCAGTTTCAAATATCCCATGTATGAACGAGTATCGATATCGTTTTTAAATACCAATACAAATGTACGCACACGACCTGTCGTCGTAGCGAGCGAGCGAGCTAGCAAGCGGCTACCCATCTCCGCAAAATGCGTCTGTCAAAGCCGCGGATGGAAGGAAAGGAAAAGTAAAGAAAACGAAAAACAATAAATAAAAAAGTGATACAAGCGAAACCGCCGTAATCACAACAATAAACCAATAAATGCAGAAACCAGGCTAACGTTAGGGGTAGAAGGCGAAATCGTTCGTACGTGGGTCGAAGTGTTCGATATCGAAACATTGAGGCAGAAACCACTAGCAATTGGAATACTGCCTATCCCAAGCAATTGAACCGCATAGGTACAAAAGAAGTAAGAGAAGTCGTGGCTGTAGCAGAGAAACAAACTTCTTGCTTGCCTGGTTGTTTACGTTCTGTGGATGGAACAGTGTACAGATTAATGTATCTAGTCAAGAGTCAACGGTGTAGTGATAAGAATTGTTAAGTTTTCTGATACTATCTCACGTGCGTGTGTTCGTCTATATGAGCGGGTGTGTCACGGCACATACAGTCATAATGTTAAGCAGATTTTAAACGTTTCGCAGAAAAGCGACATTGCAAATTTCTCGTAAGTATAGGACATAGCATTATTTGTATTAACACACCATTATTTAATTTTACTACACCTTTAATGGTGTAGTAACATGAATCATTATTAAAGATATTATGTATTAAAATCCATCACAAATGTATGAACGTTATTGCAGCGTTGAAAGTTACTGCAAATAACAAATCTGGTTCTGCGAATGAATTTGACGAGTGCAAAATGGACAACAGCACTGCGTTTAATAGTTTAGCATCACGCTTTGCACTTTTCTCAGGTGATGAATTGATGAAATGATGAAATGAAACGTTAAACACGCTAAAATTACGCCAGTTTTGCCGTTTGGCTTTCTGTCGGCAACGCAAGCTTGTCGAATCATTTGATAAGCTTCACCCGGAGTTTACTTTGGGCACTAAACGTTATTTACGAAGTTAATTGTAACGACAACATCGTGAAGTAATTCTGAGACCATAAAACGAATGTGATTAATCACGCTTTTGAATTTGATTAATGTAATCCGATTGAGGTGATTCATAGGTTGTATGGCTATAGGTTGTGTCAAGTCAACATTTCAACATTTTTACCCATATGTAACAAACAAATCAGAAATAGTACTCTAATATAGATCCTCTGCTTGATTATGTGCTAGTTTTACAAAGTATCTTTCCAAGACGAAACACTTGGTAAGTCGCCCACTGAAAACAAGTCAACTAGACAAACATGTCCCGGATAGCTTTGTAAAATGTTGCAAAATCGTAGACATAGGCATCAACTATCAGCGAAACCCTGCTTGGTTTTAGAAAACTCAAACGAGCATAGAATGCGATAATGGCTGTGTGATGCAACTTCGAGTAACATTTACTGCATTTATGCGCCTTCATTTGCGTGTCCCCATTAAAATTCCCAACCGTAAACGGATTAACTTTTCCTCCATTCCTAGTTTGGTGAACTGCTCGGTTGCGTACGAAATTGTGGGCTTGTTAGCTGTGTGTGTGTTCGTCCGGGTAACCTTTGTCGTTCGATGTCGCCCGCATGCTCACGTACGAGGATAAACGCGGATAATGCAACAGACCTGCCCTGTCCCCATCCCTCGGCAGCGAATCGCGGACGGTACGTGGCTAGGAGGGTCCCAATCCGACATCGTGTTTTTAGCGCACGCGCCAAATACCATGCCCAGAACCACTCGGAAATGCACTCTTGCCATAGATTTCTGACTCGGAAATGGAACTGCGATAGCAGATAGCATAAAGCCAACAGCGAGAGAGAGAGTTGGAGAGCGTAAAAGTATGGACGACAACGAGATGACGATGGCGCCCCAAACCGTCAAGTTTGCTACCACCGCCGTCAAATTCAAAAGTTGGTCAATTTTGCGGTACTTCAGCTCTCTGGTAGCTGCAGATGAGAGAGCGCTCGTTGCTTATCAGGACTTCGCTGGGTGTACGAGAGTCAGTGCGAGGAAGAGAGTTGCTTCTTCCCTGTGCGTTAGGATATTTTCGTCCTGGTCCGAGCGCGGGAGAGACTATAACTCGCTGCTCCCGCGTCTTGCTTACCCTGGCACCTGCATCGCCCGCATGAGGTTTCGAACGAGAAACTAAGCCGACAACATCCATTACAACACTGAAGAGGGCACGCATTTGTTTGGACTTGCGCTTTATCCGCGCTTGTAATACGACCTAGAGAACGTGAAAAAGCTTCTAATCGTTGGGCAGAGAAACAGCACGCGAGAGAAAGAAACAAAATAGATAGAGAAAGAGGGATAAATAGGAAGGCAAACGACGAAGGTCAGATTGAGGTCTGCATGAAGCGGCAATATTTTTGTTAATACAATATTCATGTCCGAAATCAACGTCGTGTGCATCGATATAGCAAGCCTCCTCTACGCATCCCCAACCTCGCGCAATTTATCGCTCTCTTTCTCTCGCAAACACACATTCACACGCTAATTTTATCTTCATCGCTATTTCTCTCATTCACTGATCGCTCTAAATAGGCCTTGGTCCAGCAGGGAAAAGAGAGTACTAATATACGCTCCTAACAGCTCCAACCCGTCAACTACTCCGTCGGTAGAAAGAAACAATGAGGCAGCAACGAACGATTGTAATTTTCCTCCCCATTCCCACAGCAACAGAACACGGGCGCGGAAAGGAGAGCGGAAGACGATTGTGACGAGATGATTACGAAGAACTGCTTATTATCGCAGATCAACTGGGTCTAATGTCTATCTATCAGCATTATCTCTCATTTTCCAATTGCTCTATCGCGAGCACTCTCTCGAGCTTGTCGAGCTCTCTCGTAATGCCTCGCGTTTTCCGAGCGGGAATGTAACGCGTTCCTTCCCACGGATGGAAAAACGCTCCGAAATTGCGAACGGGTTCGGCTCTGTCTCGCACGGCGGGCGGAAAAACTGAGCGAAACTGCTGCCGAGAGAAGTGGGAGGAGCGGGACAGGATCCCGAGGTTTTTCCCTGTGGTGCGCGGCCTAGAGCCGTTCGTCAGTTCGACTACCTCTATCAGAGATACATGGTCGGTGTGATAACCTTCCTGTGTGTATGTGTGTTTTGTGCGCCGTGAAAAAGGGCAAATCCGCAAGAAATAGCTGTCACCAACGCCACACGTCTCCGTTTGCACTTTTTCGGTGTGTGCTGTAGGCCCGTGGTCAACTTGGTCAACAGGCCCGTGCCTCGAATCCGGGCCAACCATTACCAGCGGGTTGGCGTGGCTTGCTTCGAGCCCTACGCCACTGTCTAGTATAAAAAAGCCAACAAAGGAGGAAAGATAATAAAACGCGACAGTGACTTGTGTCTCCCCACCGTAGCAGCGGCAAGTGTACCTGGCAGGTGTGCTGGCGAAGAAGAGACCGGAGCTCCCAGTGCTGCTCTGAAGGAGCGAGGTGCGTTGCTCGACGGGAAGGGAGAAGGGTAGAGACGGGTAACGTCAAACCACCCCATGGTAGGGTGTGGGACAAAGTTTTGTGGCGCGAAGAACAACCAGGGGCGGAGATGAAGTGCCCCCCTCTGATATCCCTAGGCTCCGGAGGGGAACTGCAATATCGCCAGGTCCTTGTCCAAGTCCAAACGCTTTCAATTAGGCACTAACTTCTAAGGTGCTCGAATGCGTCGGATGCTATTTTCTCGGCGCGATGTATCTATCTCTTGGTCCTAGACGCCCTCTTTAAAGTGCACAATTTGGACATTGGATGCGATGTTATGCATGTTGGAGTCTCGCAAACGCAACCTATAAAAGAAAGTGAGCACGCGCGTGTATATGTGAGTGTGCGTGCACATAGACACGCACCCATGCACATAACATACACCGAAGCGATGGTGACGAGGACGACGACTCGACGGTGATCGATAGTGGTGTAGCCCTTCTATCCATTGAATCTTCATCGGTATGATGGTCGGTGGCTCGGTCGCCATCGCCCAGCGACGGTCGAGAGAACAAAAAATCCTCCATGTCAACTCCATACACCGATCCACCACATTCGTCATTTGCCAAGACTTTTCCAACAATTTTCTCAAGTGTTTACCGCCCCCTCTCCGCGGTGCAGTAAATGCAACACCGAAAGTAGCTGCTAAGGTACAAAGGTGTTGGGGTTGGGTTTTCCCCGCAGCGGAGTAGAAGAAAGCCAAGAGAGCACTCTCACTCTCTCCATTTCCACGTCTCTCGCTTCCGCTCAGAGTTCTGCGATTACATATCTTGAGAGTTTCGGCGGCGAACTTGCCAGTACATCCAGCAATCAAGCAAAATCTCCCTGTCGAGGCGATGACAGAAGAGAAGCCGGGGTGCTATGGTACGATATCTCCGCGTACATACACGCGCACCCACACGGCGTCCATGCGAAATAGGTAGAAACATTCCAACGTTGGTCTGGAGGTGAAACACTTTCCTGCGCTACACGTCCTTTCTCGGGACTTCTCGGGAGAGCTCATTTTCCCCGGCTGAGAGCGTCGAGAGCGCCCGCGAGAGATTATTTCGGTGTTTGGTGGTACTATAAACGCGTGTATGTATATGTGGGTCTGCGTTTGTCTCCTGTGATACTAGGGCACTGTATCCGTGGGTCACCTGGTTCATTCATTGCAGTTTCGCGTTTTAACGTAGCAACAGCGGCAGTGGAGAAGTGTATACCCCCGAGGATGATTCAGTTCCTACATTGTTTGTTTGTAAGCAAGTGAACTAGTCTAGTATTGTTTAGTATTCCGGCCGCGGTTCCGGATCTGCGTCCACCATCATCCAGAGTCACGACCTGTGGATCGACTTCTGCGACCGTACACCACCGTCGCAAAACCTGCTCTCCTCCCATCAACCTGATGCTGCTGGTGCGTGCAAGGCTGCAGCTACCATCCGTTCAAATGGCTGCATGTCAAGTCAAGTCCCGGACGTCGTCCGTCGTTGCCGACCATGCTACCGTCCGCTTTCGCTACTAGCACGGGCAATTTTTACTGTTGCCATTCTAGATACTCCCGTAAGTACGGAGCAGAGCATACCAAAGACTCTGATCTCTTCTTTACCCACACCTGCTGCACCGAGGGCGGGTCGAGGTGTGCGTTCGTTCCTAACTTCGTGTACGAACGAACAAGGGGGTCCCCGCAGTCTCTTTAGGCCTGTTTGCCAGCGGGACCGTTTGGGGTTAGCGTGGTGGGCCAGACATTGCGGCCGCGTTATAAATATCCTATTTATTCATATGCTCCATATTCCCGCGAGAGGTGCTTCACCATCCCACTACACTGGTGTAGAAAAATGGCTATAAATACGGTGTAACACGGTATGCAGAACTTTCCTTCCCTGCCTGATATGTGTGTTTGGCGTAGTGTGCGTGTGTCTGTGTGTCTGGTTACTGATGGACATATGGTGAGTGTGTTGTTCCTGACAGAGCCCAAGTAAAGAACAAAGGTGATTCCACACTGAGTGGCAGACGTGTTTCGCCATGGTCTCCGGCAAAACCGCGGGCCACACAGGCGCGCCTCCAGTCGCTTCTACTATCAAACGTATTCGCCGACGACCATCCCCCATCCTGGTCCCCGAGTGCATGGACCCTGCTCCTGACAGAGGACATTGCAAGTAGTCGCATAACGAGCTACCGCACCAGTGACCCAGCCGCTTCTCACCGGAAAGCAGAACTCTATAGACCTTAATTATAATCCTTCCTTCTTACTCCAAATCGTGCTTTATTTTTGAACGTACGGTAGACCCCCCCTAATGCTAAACACATACACATGAACGCGTGCGCGCACACACACTCGCATGTGGCGTGTGACTACCGGGGAAAGGAGAGGAACAGTGCGCATCCACCGGGAGCATGCGCACCCGGAACGTACAGCAGCAAGTTTGCTTCACCTTGGTGAAAAATTCTCGCACCAAAAGACCAAATGTCTCTCTCCCACACACACACATACTTTCTCTTTCTCTCTCTACTTGGTCTAGTTTTTCGATCTCCCTCACAAAAAGGCCAAATGTATAGCACGGTGCGGAGACAGGACAGGATGCTCCGCTCCCGTAAGTACTTTTTCTTGGCACGCTCTTTTATCACGAACCTGTGCCACCTGCGCTGTTTTCTACCAGCTCCTCTGTCTGCCTAGCAGCCAGTGAAAACCCGTTTTTATCTCGGGCAAACATCGCCCGGTACAGTTGTATATGGCACACGCAAGTCTGTGGGAAATGTACGGAGGAAGGGCGAGAACATGTGCAGCGCAGGATTCGGGCTTTGTTCCTTAGTTGTTGTTGTTGATGGCTTATAGAGATATTGAGAATTAGTTCCTGTGAGTAGTCTGTTTGCTCCAGATATTGTAATATAACTAGCTAGGACCTCAGGTATAGCTGGCGATCCAAACCGACTACCATTGCGGTCGATTACGATTATACACCCAGTCGCCAAATTCTGTCTCTTTGTGGGACTTGGTGGGGTTTTTTTCCCTAAGAGATATAGGAGAGCTTACTGTGTATTTCTCTCGCAATCACATTTTTATCTCACAAGCGCCTGCACACACCCTTAACTTCCGTCGTGTTTGGGATGTTGGGACGTTGCTGTCCAACAAACGTCTACCTCGTCTGGGTCGTCAAGTTTGCAGTCGGAGGACGATATGTCGTGTTTTGGGGTCAACTAGGCATCAGTAGCAATCGCTTACTTACGTGAATCGCAAAAAGATACGTGACTAGTTCCGTAAGTACTAGATGTGTGTGCTCTATCCAGCTCTACTTACCATTGCTCTTAAGAGGTACCTCCCCTATCCTTATGGTGTTTAATCCAGCGTCTGTTAAGCAGCAACGTAAGAAAGAACAGAGGGCAGCGGGAGAGAGCATCGGAAATAGCTTGCAGTCGAAAAGAACCGGAAGAGCTACGAAACCGGAAGATATCCTCGTCACTGAGGATTCGAAGAAGATTGAAGAATAGAGAAAACAAGGAAACAAACTATGGGACGATCATTACGCCCATCAGTACCCCCCATGAGTACGTCCGTAATCGGCTTGATAGTCACCGCCTAGCGCCCAGAAGCACATCAGGAAGGCATTATAGCGTTAGTTGCGCTCAATGATTTACTATTTCACCTTCTTTAACCACCATGCACACACACACACACACAGGCTGTAAGTTCTTTCTGCCGGCACTCCAGTACTGCCAGTGTGTTTCGAAGAAAGCGCATAACTGGGTGCAGGCTTATGACAAGGACGTGCCGAGTACTTGTGTATCGGTGGCATTCACAACCACTTGGAGTACCATCAAGCGCTGGTCGCATTGGGACACTTCTTTGTCGCATGTTCGATGCTATAATGGCAGACGCTCCGTGTGGTTTTACCGCTCAATATTCTATTCTGCTGACTTCTGCTACCTTATGTATTACAAAATATCACCAGGAACTCAGGGTGGGCTTAATCTAAAATGATGATTGTATTATTAATGATGCACGTATGTGTGTGTGTGTGTAGGTCGCCTACGGGATCCGGTATGCGGGAAGGGGAGCCCGAAGAAAAGCTTGCGTTTCTTCTTCGCGCAGGGTAAAACGTAGTTTTGCGAGGTGCTGCCAACCTTCGCGTGAGTTTGTGTGTGTGCCTAAATGTCATGAGCCTGGCGATACCATCGTCTCTTATGCATGAAGCCCCAGCGGAAGGTGTAATTGCCTCCGTTAGGGTGTGTTTGCACTGGCTCGGGACACACCTCCAAGAACCCGGCGCTGCTAGTTGACTTCAGGTAGAAACCGTGGTTTGTAATGTAATTTTAGGTTCCGTTCGCTATCCTTGCGTCCCTTGCACGTGTCAGTCGGTGTGGGTAAGGTGTTAGTAAATGTGTGTCCGGACCGAAGTGCGTGGTGGTATCACTTCTTTCCCGACTTCCAACATCTCCAACTACCAAAGGAGAAGTGTCGCCCGGGAATGGCGTTGATGGCGACATCTTGTATAAAAAAAAAACTACCGAATGCAGATCCTTCTTTTTCCTTTTTTCCAACCTCTGAATATGAGATACGGGGAACACCTGTGTGATTTGCGCGTCCCATTTGCCTCAGGTGACACTGCAAAATGATTTTGACACAGGGTTACCTTCCGAAAAATGGTGGATCCAAAAATCGAAAATGTGTGATAGTCAAGCGTAGCGCCTCCAACTTGTTGGTTGATACGCGCGATCGATTGGATGGTCGCAAATCCGCAGAGGATGCTGAACCGGTCGAAAATCTGGTCCCTACATTAGTCCCAAAGTAGTCTGTCGCTCTAGCCAGGTAGGAGACACGGTTGATGTACCATTAGCTACCGCTCAATCTTCGATCCATCGACAAATCTTGAATCCAATTTGTGGTACCGCATCGTTGACTCGAGGTCTCGGGGATGTTCGGAGTACGGGAGAAGGCCGTGAAACATAGTTCTGTTGGTTGTTGATAGTCGTTTGCTTTCCGCGCATACACACCTTCTTTCCCGTCCGCATCAGCAAGCTCCACCGAACGTAATCAATCGAAATAAAATCCATCGCAATGTTTGGGAGAGGACGGCACGGGATTAGGTGTTCCTCGCCTCCTCCATCTACTCGCCACAATATATTGCCAACGGACGATTTGCCTATCTCTACTATCTCTAGTGCTCTTTTTATTCGGTTGCTGCATATTCAGCTCCGTCTCTCGGTCTATCTCCATCTATTTCTCGCACGGACAATCACGCTTCGCACACTCGTCTCTCTCACTTTGCTCGTATCACGGACATCTCCAATCGAATAAGCTGATCCGCAACCACCACCCGGCCCCCGTCCCGCTTTCTGCTGCTGCTGACTGGGTTTTTTTTTTCTTCTGAGGGGGACGCATGTGATGGATATTGTGCCTCGGCAGCACAACACTTGTACACGGCCGGACGAAATACGCATGATCCACAAAACGGTTGTGTAAGTGTAGCGAAGCGGTTGGGTTTTGGTGCCATTCCCTGGCTGAGGCGCTTGTTTGGTGGAGCGTTTTTCGGTGTGCGGTGTTGTTCCTCGGTGCTGGCTGGCTGGTGATATTCTGTGTGTGAGGGGCCATGCACGTCTCAGCAAAGGTTTGGTTATAGGTTTTTCTTTTTCTGTTTGCTTGTGTTGTTGTTTCCGTCCACGTTACTATTCGGCGAGGTCGTGACGGCAACGGCGGCTTGATACTATTGTGGCAAGCCGGTTGAGCAAAAGTATAAAAATACATCCAGAGTCCATCTCCACCTAAGTTTACGGTTGTAAAAAACCAGTGCCTTAGAGTCGCAGTTCTCTTTACTTTTTGTTGCTCTCTCCTTTTGTAATTCTTTCTCTCTGTCTTCCTGGTCTCTCTCTCTCTCTCTTCTTCATCTCACCTCTCACATCTTCGCTCGTTTCAACAGCTAATCGTTATCGTATGTTTTGTTCGCCTCCTTCGCGTTCTCTTTAGTTAATTTGCTTTTCCACGGCGCATCCACGGCGCAAGGATCGCCCCGCGAGGGGTGCAAAGAAAATTGTGACAATAGTTTTTCTATCACTGTATCCATCCATGTGAATTCCGGTTTTTCTACGGTTGCTGGGTAAAAAAAAAAAGAACGGTTGCTGGGTAAAGTGAGAAAACAAAAAACATCTCCCACACCCATCCTCACACACACACACAAACGCGGGATCGGTTATTGATTAATTGTCCGGAATCGCTGATTGTCTCACGTCATTGTTTTTACCATTGCCTTCACCATCACCATCAACACCACTAGCCCAACTCAAACCCAACCACCACCTGTCGCATGCGTCTGTCAAGCAATCGAATTTCGTAGTAGTGTGTCTCATGGATGTAGGTTTGCTTGTATGTATGGGTTTTTTTTTCTCAAGTGGTCACGTTTTGGAATTGGGTGAATAATTTAATAAAGCTAGCAAAAGCTCTACCTCCCACGGACACACTGATGCATACAGAGATCTCGTCCTTTCTCGGTCGAATTAGTTTATCTGTATCGCTTTGCAACCTTACCATATGGTTTCCACACTGCGGATGAAATCCGAAGATCTCGCATAGAGAAAGCGAGGGTGAGAGCGAGAGAGAACGATAAATAGATAGAATAGGCGAGGGTGTTGAAAATCTTCTGGCGCTGACTAAATGTGTATTCCATCTTGTTTGCTTTCAGAGCGAGCAGGTGTGAGCGTAACGCCGAGTTTTGACAGCCCAACGTGTGACGTTTAACGTACTGGACGGTCCAGATCATCGCAGGTGAGCGGAAAATTCCGGCAGACATCCAGCATCTGAGGTTGTAGCAGAGCGCAGTGCGAAAGCCCTCGGCCGGGTTCGGTTTGCGCTTACGACAGACAGAGTATCATGTTTGGCAAGGTGCTCCAGCAACAGAGAAGCTCAGCAACCAACGCCATCACTACCACAGCGCGTGCGCTCACGAACTATCAAACGTACTATCAGGCCACAGCGAGCGACTAAGCTCAAAGGGGAGGGTCGGGCAAACGATTAAACGACTGCCGGGAGACGCGAGAGGAAGTGAGCTCTAATACCGGACAGATCCGGGCTGCGTACGAAACCGGCACCCAGGAGTAGTGGTGTGTGTTTGCGGGTGTGCTTGTGTGCGTGGTTGTGTTCGGACACTCTATTGTTAGTGTGCGTGTGTGTCTGTGTGCGTGTGTGTGTGGGGTAGTGGAGCAAACTACCTATCACTAATCCAACTCCCCCTCACCTGATCCAAAACAAAAGTCAAACAAAGATGGCGGCACAGCCAGCGTGTACACGCTTCTCCGACAACTACGAGCTGAAGGAGGAGCTCGGCAAGGGTGCATTTTCAATCGTGAAGCGTTGCGTGCAGAAGTCGACCGGGTTCGAGTTTGCGGCGAAGATCATCAACACGAAGAAGCTGACATCGCGCGACTTCCAGAAGCTCGAGCGGGAGGCGCGAATATGCAGGAAGCTACAGCACCCAAACATCGTCCGGCTGCACGACAGCATTCAGGAGGAGAACTTCCACTACCTAGTGTTCGATCTCGTCACCGGTGGCGAGCTGTTCGAGGACATTGTTGCGCGCGAGTTCTACTCGGAGGCGGACGCGTCGCACTGCATACAGCAGATCCTGGAGTCGGTCAACCACTGCCACCAGAACGGTGTCGTCCATCGGGATCTGAAGCCGGAGAATCTGCTGCTCGCGAGCAAGGCGAAGGGGGCGGCGGTGAAGCTGGCGGACTTTGGGTTGGCGATCGAGGTGCAAGGCGATCAGCAGGCATGGTTCGGGTTTGCCGGTACGCCCGGCTACCTGTCGCCGGAGGTGCTGAAGAAGGAACCGTACGGGAAGGCGGTCGACATCTGGGCGTGCGGCGTCATCCTGTATATCCTGCTCGTCGGCTACCCGCCGTTCTGGGACGAGGACCAGCACCGGTTATACGTGCAGATTAAGGCGGGCACGTATGACTACCCGTCGCCGGAGTGGGACACGGTGACGCCGGAGGCGAAGAGCCTGATCAACCAGATGCTTACAGTCAACCCGTACAAGCGCATCTCGGCGGCAGACGCGCTGAAGCACCCGTGGATCTGCCAGCGCGAGCGCGTCGCCTCGGTCGTCCACCGGCAGGAGACGGTAGACTGCTTGAAGAAATTCAACGCGCGCCGCAAGCTGAAGGGCGCGATCCTGACGACGATGCTCGCGACGCGCAACTTCTCCAGCAAGAGCATGATCGCGAAGAAGGGCGACGGGTCACAGGTGAAGGAGTCGACCGACTCGTCCAGCACCACCGTCGAGGATGACGACTGCAAGGCGCGCCGGCAGGAGATCATAAAGATCACCGAACAGCTCATAGAAGCAATAAACAACGGCGATTATGAGACGTACACGAAAATTTGCGATCCGCACCTGACGTCGTTTGAGCCGGAGGCGCTCGGCAATCTGATCGAGGGTATGGACTTCCACAAGTTCAACTTCGAGAACGTGCTCGGCAAGAGCAATAAGGCGATCAACACCACCATCCTGAACCCGCACGTGCACATCTTCGGCGAGGATACCGCTTGCATTGCGTATGTGCGCCTCACGCAGTACATCGACAAGCAGGGCCACCCACACACGGTCCAGACGGAGGAGACGAGGGTATGGCATAAAAAGGATAGCAAGTGGCAGAACGTGCACTTTCACGGTAGCCGCAACGGCAGTTTTAGCAACACCGCGACGCAGTACGACTTCGTCAACCACAAGTAGACGGTGCGGGCTGTCAACGGAGCGGACGCTCTCGAACATCGGGCCCGTTCCCCGCCCCCGCGTGTGTGTGAGATTTGACGAACGTTGTTGCTACCACTACTATTAATGCTACTACTACTATTACTACTACTACTACTGCTGCTACTACCCACAACTCAACAACACCAGCCAACACACGTTTTTCGCTTGTGAATGTAAAGCAATCCACGACGATGAATATAGAAGCGATAGAACGAGA
>JXWZ01007646.1:0-11706 GCA_000956215.1 Anopheles farauti No. 4 | reverse complement strand
GGTGAAAAATAAACTACACACTATAAAAAGAACATCCTTAATACAGCACGATACACATCACTTCAACCATACTTACAAAAGTTTAGTGAAGTGTTGCGAGCGGCTGAAAGCCACTTTAACCACCTTTCCAAGGCGACTTCGTCGTTCGTTGCTGCTGCTGCTGCGGCAAAATTTCGTAATCCTTGTAAGCATGTAATTGCGCAGCGCACCAAGACAAGACCAAGACCGTGCCTCGGAAGCAGGTAGCGGAAGGAAATAAATTGCAAATAGAATGTATATATTTCCCGCGGCTTCGTCTTGCACTGGGCGCGCACCGGGTTCCCTAAGACAACGTGCTGGGTTGAAGGAGTTTTTTTCTGCTTCATTTTTGTGTGTATGCTCCACTGTCTTTTATTACTTTCGAACAATCTTTCCGCGAGAGCAGTTCCACTTCCCATCGCTGGGCAGGCTTTTTCTTTTCCGTCTGCTTCCATGCACTCATGCACTCGGTTTCAGTATTAGCTTGCCTTCCCGTGCACTATTAGCCTCCCTTGCAGCGGCGTGTCACGCGAGCAGCTTTGTTTCTGTGCCGCAGCGTTACTGTAAGGAGTGAAATATATTAAGCCAAAGTTTTATATTATCCAATTTGTCACAAAATGCAAGCGAATCGGTATCCTTCCGAACGGTCCACGATGGTGTGTTGCAAATTCCGTTGATTGCATCAACGATGCATAATGTGCCGCACAAGGGCTGGCACCGGCCGGAAAATGAATACTCCCCGAGCGGCAAGATGAAAATGCACTATCCATTACGGTATGCTGCTGGTGTTACAAATCAACGAGAGCGTTAAAGAAAGTGGGAAGATATTTATTCTCTACTGGATCTTTGGAGGAGCGTCACCGAACGCTGCTGGAAAGTAGTTGAAATAGAAGTTTGGAATTATATTAAATTAACTTAGTTTGAAAAAATATTTTAATTAAACTGCATTAAACTACTTTCATACACATCGCGTGAATAAAGAAACAAAAAAAACGTTTTTTTAAACGCGTTTTTTTAAACGCTCCGTTCCGGAAATGGGTCGGCCAATTTGCAATTCATCCTGCCAAACTACCCAACTGAAAACTATCTTACCGCTTTTGCGTTCAGGTCTCGTTTAATGCTCTACGGCCCTACCGAATTCCAGCGAACATGCTTTGGGTAGGTACAGCAATAAATAGACACACACACACACATGCATACACCCTGCAAATGAGCAACCGCCCTTTAAACGCCTCAAAGGCTTTGGCTCAATGCCCAGTCCGGTGGGTTGTATTTTTTTACCCCTCCCGCTTGCGTTTCAACGCCACGGACGCAAATATTAGCATAAAGCGCACCATGAATTGATGAAAGGTGGGCTTGGGCTAAAACGGGGTGAAGGGTTGTTTTAAATTTCACCTCATTGAAAGCCACTCGAATAGAGGCGCAAAAGCGCTGGATTTCAAAGGGAACTGAAGCGACAAAAAGTGCATCAAAAATGTATCACAAACGCTGTGCCACTAAATGGCTCGAAAATGAGATGAAGATGCGTTTTGATTTAATTTGGTGCTATAGATGCTATAGATAGCTTTTTTTTTAATTATCAAAACATTTTGTCCTTCAAAATGAACACCATAAACAATACATATATCTCATAAAACAACTTGTATTTTATAAAGGTGGGTTTAAATAGCATTAGAATATTTTTAATTGTTTATTATATAATATAAGATTAATTTTCAACTTGATTTAATTTTCAACGATACTACTTGAAATGGTTTCTATACCTGATGAGATAAATTTTAATGAAAAAATCGCACATAAAGCCCAGCGAACCGCTCACTTTTGCCTTCAATCACAATTGTCTGAAGAAAACACATAAAAAAGGGTAGCTAAAATCAAATATCTTCTAAATAGGCTAAGTTTGCTTACTTTATCGCATACCCTCGGTAGCAACAGCAAGCAGCCCACGTGCGATCGGCCTAAATAATCGGCCGGTGTAAGAAAAGCAACCAAGTGGACGCTATTTTCGTAAGACATTTCGGTTGATTCTCGAACGAAAATTGAAACAAAATCCGACCACGAAGCACCGCGACATAAAAATAAAAATTGCTCAAAAACTGCAATCACACCATTGCTCCGTTAAGCAGAAAAAGAAATGGCTCACTAATACGCAAAAGCAAAACGAAACCCAAAGCACTCGAAAAAGAGCCCCCAACGGCCCCACCCACTCGATCGGTTCAGGTGCACCGAAAACCGTAAAAAAAGGATTACCTGAACGTGAACATTCCTTCCCCGTAAAATGGGAGCAGCTGGGCGATGGTGTGGAGGTAGTATTAGTGAAAATTTTAAATTAAATGAAACAAAACACGAAAAAACCCCAACCCAAAACCCGAAAAGAACGAGTCCGGTCCCACACCGAAACACTGGCGAAACAAAGGAACGGAAAGAGCTTTAGTGGGCGTCGAAAAAAAAAGATTACAACCGACTCAAAAGTCTCTACGGCATTATGGGACGGCTTTGATCAGCCTGGGAAAGCCGGGAGCGTAAGCATAAAATTGTTCTCCGCGATGCATTAGCAGCGGCAGCAGCATTCGAAGGCGTCTTGAGATTTGCGCTCGGTACCGATAAGTGGACAATCAAATTATCCTCATTAAATGTCCACTTTCGGCTGTGTGCGGCTGGACGGAGAGACCGTTCGGCTAGCCTAATGTACGCATCCCAAGAAGGTCTCCAACGGTCGCAGGCTCCAAAGAGTTGGAAAGCCATTTACGCAAACTCTCTCTCTCCCTTACAGCGCAGTAAGTTTTTTTTTCTCGTCACGCTCGATTAAATGAAGGATAGGGATTGGCCCAAACCAGGTTTTCGTTGTCGCAAAGGACGGTTGGGCAATTTTATCCACAACCCTATAACTCCAACGCCCGAAAGCAAAGATCAGCACCGACAGTTGCCAAAAAAGATGCTTCAATCAGGGCGGAGCAGCCGGAAAGTTTCCATCCGCGATGAAGACGAACTGGATACATCCACGCACACTCACACACACGCGGGGTCATCGTTTCTCTTCCTTTTTTTTTCGCCCAAACGAAAGGATCAACCATCAATCACGGTATTGTCCGGCAGACCGGCTACCGAACACGGAATGCGATTGCTATATTCCTTCGCGCATTCGAGTTTGCAAAATCCAATTTACTATCAACAAACATGCTGCAAATTGAGCCCCCGGAAAAGTATTTCGGCCGGCCCAGGAGTTTGTGCCGGGTTTCGCCCTGGCCGGGTCCGTCTCGGTATCGCGTCCCATGGGTCCACCATGGCTCTTAATGCGCCCCAGCAACGGGCACCACCGTGCCTTCCGTTTCGGGTTTGTCCGTTCCGGTTCCGGGATAAGAGTTTTATCAACTTCCGAAAGGTTTTTGGTGCAAACGAACGTGGTAGGAGGGGATTTTTTTTGTAACTGTGTTCCACTGCTGCTCGCTTGCTTTTGCCTTTTTTTGTTAGATGCTCGGTGGTTGGATGAAGAAAACTATGAAATTTTTGCTGACTGTACCCACTGGAGGGAATCATGAACCTTGACCTCGGCGTTGGCGATGGAAACTTGGGATTTATCGAGGTCTATCTGGTTGTGAATGTTCGCGTAAGGGACGAAAGTTACTTTATTGGATTTATAAAAAAATAACAAGTTTGGAGCAGTCGCGTTGGAAAAGTTTGGAGAAACTATTCCGAATTTTAAATTGCGCGAAGCTTCAACAAATATTATTATTTACACAAAATGTATGTAAAATGTCAAGGCAAAATATTGAAATTAAGGAAATGGTTTTGATATTTTTTTTCAATAACAACAAAAAAAAACACAAAATCTGAGCACTGAGATTTATTCTTTTTTACTTTTGCGTAGTAAAATGCAAAACCAAAAACAATACCTTGGTAAAACATCATGATTTTTTGTAACAATTGTGGTTTTAATTGATCTCATCAAACCACTGGATCCCATTTTCGGAACATAATGGATAAAACAAATCATTTTGATTTGATTGCAACAATCGCTCATCCTGCTTGACCAACGAGCGCATCCCTACCGTAACCGAGCACCATCCGAGATGTTGAGTAATAGCATAAATAATTAACCAAATGAGCTCAGTTCCCTCATCACGCACAGTAACTTTAGCATTTCGCTTGGAAAGAAATTTAGCTCCAGGTAGTGAATGATTTACATAAATCGGATCATCTGCTCAGCGTTTGGGGAGGGGCAGCTTGAAGGAGAAACAAAAGGCGTGTTCCCTACGCAACACAAAGGCAGCTGAGATACACATATTGACCCTACCGAATACTCCCTTTCCCTCCCTTCCACCAACCAAGAACCAAGAACTCAATCATCCTTCACTAGAACCGTCATCGGTCGGCCGCAAAACACTGCTCATCTGCCGCTCTTCGCAACTCATCGTAAATTATAATCACCTCGGGTTTTTGCTTCATCACCATCCCCACCACCACTGCCACCCATTCTGCACGCACCGCCCCGTTTCCCTGGGAGCATCGTTTTGGGGGTGATAAAATCTGTACATTAGTAATTAATTTGCTCAAATAACTCCCGTCTGGCTGTGTGCTTGACGGAGGGAAGGGAAGGAAACGCAGGCTGTCATCCAGTTTTGGGAGAACCCGAAACAATTCCCATCCAGGATGCCAACGCACCGGTAGTCAGTTTTCCATAAATCCCACATCTTATTAACTTCAAATAATTCATCGACCTGGAAATAATTCATTTAGCTTCCTATTTCGTCCTTGTTCCCATGTTTCATCTCCTTCCGTTCCATCTAGACCTAGGCAGCATCTAGGCAGGCAGACGTCACGAACCTGTAGCCCGCACGCTGGGAAACACACGCCAGCAAATAGCAATGGCAACTGCGTCCATTGTGAGTGACGTACGGTTAAAAGCTGTCGAGGTTTCGAGTTTCCAGGTGAAACGTTTGAATCCGTCCGCCACAAAGCCTTAAGCCGATTTCGGTGCTTATTTATTCATTAAACTGTTTGTTTTCCGTCTATTTTGCGCAGCGCAACGGTTTTCGGGCAACGGCATCCAACGGCACGTCAGAGACTAGGTTTGCCTTAATTAGGGATTTTACAACCAAAAGAGGAACGTATTTTCATGCAGAATTACAATCGTTTTGCAAAACGCCGATCAAAAGAACCTAGAACAATAACTTATAATTTATATGTTTTATTGCAAATCTTGTTCCGTTTTAATAATTTTAATCCCGTTTAAGTTGAAATCAATAAATCGAACCACATCGAAAGGATTTGTTTATGTTTTCAATAACGATAAGTACTGTGTGACTATTAAACAAACATTTCCTTTGAGTTACATTGAACGAACCAACATTCAATGTCAATAGAACGCGCCAAAAGTAAACAATTTTGCAATACATAGAAACTTTTAAAGCGACACATACCTTTGCGCTAACAATACATTTGCGTACCCGAACTATTACATCGTAAAAGCGTGCGTAACGTTATTATAGGAACGTTGTTAGTTTATTTTAAATGACTGAAAATAATTTGGAGATAGACTATTCTAGTCAAAAAGTTTCGTTACTGTGAGAAACTGTGTACATAACGAGTTAGTAGAAAGTTCGTACTAATGTGATAAAACATAGCATTTTTACTTCATTTTCGTAACAAATGGTATCACATTTTGTAATTAGAATAAACCGTTTTAAACAAATATATTAATTTATGCCCATAAAATGCATAATGACCCATCATTCCCTACAAGTAAATTCTGATGAATCAGATGGTATGTTTTTTTTTAAACAAAATGGTCAAACACAAAAAAATGGTCATTTCTGGAAACAGATACTGCATCCGTCATGTAAACCTCTTCTTCACATAATTTTCAACCGTTTGCACCCACCTAAACAGCTCTTGCAGTGGGCGAATGCATTCGTGATTATTAATGCAGGCCCTTACACGCTAACAAGCGCCCGGTGTGATTATCCCAACAATGATATCCTGATCATACCCTTTCAAATTGGCCGCACATTGTTCTGGGTGTTCTGGGAGGAAAGTGGGAATAGCACCACACGCGAACGCCAGAGTCGCCTTCTGGCACGGCACAAAACCGTAAGATCAATTTATGAAACGTAAACACGATCGTCCGTACAGTCTCGGCTCCGGTCTTGGGATGCCGCGTTTCCGTCGTTTATAAGGTGCATTCGTGCTGGCACGAGACGACGCCACGACCGAAACATTCTGCTGATGATGCCTTTTGCTTTCGCTCCGGGATGCTACACACCTTTGGCAGCATTCGAGACCCGGTGCCGGAGCAGAAAAGCTGAACGAATGAATGACTTTTCAATGGGCTTCTTACGGTTCCTTTCGCATGGCATCGGTTCGCTTCGTCCGAGCAGCGACGTCCGGCAGTGAAGCTAAGCAGCCGGATGTGGCAAATGGGATGAATTGGCAGTAAAACTAACACTTGACAGTATCTTCCTGGCATGTGCCCGCCCGCCCAACCAACCCCATTTTGCCCTCCGTCCCATTGTCCGTCGTCCGCATCGTAGGTTATTTATGAAGTAGAGACTCCTGCTGGAAATAGCCGTCCGAAGCGTTGGAGTCCCAACCGTTACGGAACAGCATCAAGGCTGGCAATTTTGTCCGGGAACTACACGGCCACTCACACACATTCCGGTAGATGACGTGACAGGTCGTGTTGTTTCCTTTTGGGGGGTAAGAGAGAGAGAGAGGGAGAGAACGAGAGAGACAGAGCGCGCACATTGTGTCGTACCGTGTGGAAGCTACTCATTCACATTTTATAAACCATAAAAATCATAAATTATGAACAGCGAATCATATACGAAGCACGATACCGACTGTCCGACTGTTGTGCTTTGAGAACATATTGAATTTCGTTACTTTAATTCGCAGCAAAGCAGGACGAGAGGGCTTGTTGCAAAATTTATAACCTTATCTGAATGACCGTACCGTCAAATGAGATTGGTTTGAATATTTTCTTTTCTAAAGTTGGAAGATTTATTCGTCAAAGCAGGTTTGAAACGGCAAAAAAATAAGACGTTACATAAGGACTGCACACAGATTGTGGATTTAAGGTCACAATTCAAATGTTTTCTCTCTATATCTTGAAGAACAAATAATCGAATTACTTATATTTTCGTGTTCAGTTGAGTTGGAGTAAACCAGTATAGGCAATAATGAATTCCAGTTCTTTTCCATAACCTTTGACATCACGATTCTATTTTCTATGCTATATGAATTCGATTTTAGTGTTAATTCCCACTTTAGACATGTTTAAATTAAATCAAAAATTTATTTCTCATTCGGTCACATCCCGAAATAAAGTATCCATTTTAAGATCCCAAGCTCAAGGAAAACCTTTTAATTTTCTGTGGGATCTTTTTGAAACTATTAACCAATTTTGAACTGTTTTAAATTAGCCGGATCTTAAGTGTTCCATACTTAACTTCTCTACCCATCAAAACCGTCACGTAGCAGTCCGTACAATACACAGCAAGGTAAGATCAGAAAAACATTTGTAACATCTGAAATTGATAATAAAAATAAATAAATGTTGTGATTCACTGGCAATCTAATTACGAACAACTTACGTTATCTTATCATGTTCATTATACGATCAATACATCAATATACCAATACACCAACAGTAATGATGAAATTCGAGCCGAACATTACCGTTTTACCTTTCTGAATGAATGCTGATCTGACAAATCGACACGAACCACAGAAGACGATTTCATCGTTACATTCATACGTTACCGCAATCGTACCTGGTTGCCTGGCGTATTCAATCAACCAGAAGGCTTACCTTGAGACCTTTACTCGAACGAAAATTACATCATTTTGCTCCGTTCGTCCTAAGAATCGTTCGCAGCGAACGGAGTAGGCTAAACGAAAGCGCTGCCCTCGGCAACAGCTTCAACAGCCCCGACACCCGCAAAAGGATATTGAATGAACGAACAAATATTACCACAGAGAAAAAAAATGCCCTCAAGTTTTCGCAAGAGGCTGCTACCCACTGTCGCCACCGCACATTCCCAACCAAAACCGAGACAAACCACACGTAAATGCCGTTACGAGTGGTGGCTGATGGCGATATCCCACCGCTCCGGACGCCCATGGGCGGTAACGCCGATCCGAAAACATGATTGATATTGCCATCTGCAGGCACACATGCTGCCAACAGCACACACACACACACGCCACGCCAACCCGAAAAGAGCATCCCCGGTCTGTCCCGCGTGCAACATTCAATGCCGCTTGACCGGCGCAAGATTTATGAAGTGAAGGATGGAAGCGTGCGGAAAGGGATAATACGAGAATAGGCAAAATGACAGCTATCTTTGGCACCGCACCCGGATGCCGTTCAGCATCACCAGCAGCAGCAGCATCATCATCATCATCATCATCATCGTCACCGAAACGCGCCACGGTCCCGAATAAAACGCGCTCAGCCAATTTTCCCGGACACCCGGAAATCCTTTTTTCTCTAGCCGACCGTCTACAGCTTTTACAGGATTGAACGCTTGGCGCGCAGCGAGGAGAAGCGTGCAATTTATGGTGGAAGTAAAGAGCGATTCGATCGATCTATTCCACTTTTTACGAAGTTTCAGCACTGCTGAGATGTGATAAAGGTGAATTTTTAAAACAATTTAAATTATTGCTCTTTTAAACTATTTTTTTTGTTATTGCATTTAATTTTTTTAAGCAGAATGGAAACTATCGTTATGAGCCTATTTGAATACTTTAAAGATAACGGCAAAAATCATAAAAGTATTCCAATAGAGGAAGCTTCAAGTGTTGTTTTAAATTCGTGAAATATTTGTATACATTTTTACAAAACTCTTGCAAGCTGCATTGCATAGTTTTATTTAATTTTATCGTATTTTCTAACATAAATACTTTTATTTAATTTTTTATTTTACAAATCGCTATTAAATGACTGCAATTATTCCTTAAAATTGTAATAAAACCTAACAAAATCACATTCAAAACTGTGCCCATGAAATAAGCCGCACACTGTAAAACTATTTCGGTCGGAACGCAAATTTCGATCATCACGATCGTCGAAAGCGCTCCGACAAAAACTTTCAACTGCACATCGGGTCCACATTGGGGTCGTTTTTTTTTTCCCTCCACTTCCATCTGCCAGCAGGGATGTGCCATCAGACTATCTCTCCTCTGGTCTAACGATCCGTCAACGGGGACGAGTGTTCCATCGCTAAGTAGTTAATCCAAAAAATATGAGAAATGTTTCCGCCTACCACAAAAGCCCTTTCGTCTGTTTCCTTCATTGCATTGAGTAGCGGTTTCTTTTTTTCTTTTTTTGTTGCCTGCCTACCATACCGGCCAGCACATGCACATGTGAAGTTTGGCCTGTGCCCATCCCAAACAGCAACCAGCCCGGTGGAAAATGTGGAAACGTATCGCTTATTGGATGAAGGCTGCGTCCTGATGACGGAACGACAGCTGTGACAGACGGATGGACATTGGTACCGGTGGTTGTGATCACGTGTTGTTGATCTGCCGCCAAAATCACTACCGTTGCACGGCGCCAAAGTTATTGCATCGCTTGTCGGTGGAGGCGTGTGGAGAGAGAGAGAGAGAGAGAGAGAGAGAGAAAAACAGGCCTCCTGTAAAATTTGTGGCGCACCAGGCGCCTCCATTCCCGAATCGTAGGGTGCTGACTGAGCAACTTTATCTGTTTCCCTCGACGTTTCGCTCCCATCAGCAAATGCAGCGCTGATCGGGAGGCTCAAGCGAAAAAGAAAAAAATAGTAACCCATGCCGGGCGTTCAACTGCTCCACGATTTACCCAGCCCTTTCCGGAGCCCTCACAACATCGTACGCACTCGCATTGCGCTGCACCACCAAATATCGCCCAAAATCCGGCTTAAACGAAAACACCGGTGTAGAATATGTTAGCCGGGCGGCTTTGCACACGGTGGCCCGCTTACTCTCCCGCATGATGGAAGCGATTTATTTTATTACCATCGGATTTTGAGGTAAATATTTGCAATGCAAAAGCGCCAGCTAACCCCGAAATGATTGCCTGCGTTGGGCGATGCTAATATGCTTACAGTAGCGGAATAAAGGAGATAAAGGTAAGAGGAAGAGGTGAAAAATCTGCTTATCAATCTCAAATGGAAGTGTACCTCGAGTGATAAGAATATTATTTTCGAAGTACACAATGCGTTTTAAATTAAATATAGGCGAAGTAAACTATGCATGGAATTAATGCACAATGCTTTACGTGACACAATTCAATTTTAAATAAAATTGGACTTGAACCTTTGGAACCGAGCCCGGAGAGCCACAGTGAATATTTAATTTTCCCCCCCAGGCTTTACTCACCTGTTGTTTGCGATGAAAAATCTACGGTGGAACCTATTTGCATGACAAACAGAATAAAAAACGAGGCATGTTACGGAAATATCCTGCGGTGCTAAACTGCGAGCAACTGCAGAGGAATATTATTCAACCTAAAAACATTTGCAACCTGCTTCCGGAGGTGGTAGTATGAATTTTCTAGCAATATAAAACCGCTCGCATACAACCAGCCCAACACTGGCCAGTGGAGCGAGGGCAATGGGAAGTAGAAAACAACAACAAACACTACACCAAATTACACCGAATCCGCTGCCACCAAAAGCGCTTCCGAAGTGGAGCATAAATATTTGCACAATACCTTCGACAAACGGTGCGCAAAAAAAAACGGACAAAACCAAACCACTACGTGCAGAGGCAAACGGCCGGGACCGTCTTTTTAGGAGCAGCGGATGTTTTTTTTTTAGTTGGGCTAGGAACGATTTGTACAATACGATAACCGGTTTGATTTTATTCTCGAATTGGTCCCTTTCTTCGACGTGCACCACGGCGACGGGTGCATTGACGATTTTTTTTCGCACACGGTTCGGTGGTTTAAATTTGTACCGTCGGGTTGTAGTGCTCCATCATAAACGGTTCTGCATAAGTAGCACAATACTCAGACGATCACTATTCTGCGCGACAAACGAAGCTCAAACGGACAGCGTAATAAGGAGATTTTGATGATGAAACGAACAAATATAGAACTCTAAAAAAATAAAATAAAAATAAAAATTGAAAATAAGACGAAGCAAGCAATTCATATTTCTGTTTCTTTTTTTTTTGCTCACGGGCAGTATGCAGATTTTCTGTTGATTTAAGTTAATACTCCACGACTTTTCCCACGAATGTGCGACGATATTTTGGGTTTGTTTGATTCGTGTTGGAATAATGCAAATTTGAAAAAGGGAATTATTACAACCAACATAGATCCCATCCACAGCGGTCTGTGCTTATCATGCTTTGTTGGCTGTAAAATGCTTTGTAAAATGTACAATAAAAAATGGCCCACCCCTATGACCAAAAAATACGACACCGAACCCACGAATAATGATCGAAAATCGAATCGGGGAAAAAAACAAAAACCCATCTGCGAAGGTAAACAGTCCTTGCCGCCGCGGCTGATGGACGGAAAAATCAACAGCCCCGTTTGTGGCGCGTCCAGGGCAGCGTGAAATGAATGCTTCGCCCCGGCGGCCCGAAACAGGTTCGATTATGAAAACGGCCGATGCCGGAACGTCGTCGCCATAATTTTGGAACGCATCTTTCGCTTGCTCGCATATCTCATAATCTACATCTTTATGCTGTGGGAACAAAGTG
>JXWZ01007645.1:0-15101 GCA_000956215.1 Anopheles farauti No. 4 | reverse complement strand
GTGTGTGTGTGTGTGTGTGTAGGTGATGGTGACGGTGAATGGCTTCAATCTTCCTGCCGGGAATAGCCGCGACCGGGCCGCGCTCCATATGGTTCCAGATGACTCGGTTCTTACGGTGTTCTTTTTGTCTTTCACCGGGCTGTCCGGTGTTATTATTTTCGTGTTTGGTAAGCGCGAGGTTTTCGCTCGAAACCCTGTCCTGCTGGAAGACGTTTGCGTAAGACACCGCGTTTGCCACTCGTGCTACGGGACGCTGAGGGACAGTTGAAAGCGCTTGCAAAGCGCGATACAATAATGGGCGAAGAAAATGCAGCAAACAGTAAGCGGCGACCAACGACAGGAAATGTTTCAAAGGAAAATATTTCAAGGCTGATGGTGAAATTTTTCGGGAACAAAAATACCTCATCTCAGTGGGCCATGAACGGGCTTCCCGTACAAGCTGTGCGTTCTTTTACTGCCCACACTCACCCCATTTGAAGCCGATTTTGCAACGTCATTATCGTCACCAAGTCATTAAAAGAATGCTGTACCCGCTTTAGTTACCCATAAAAGGACATTAAACACTAGATCCACTCGCGCCCATTACCGAGCGATGCGTCTCTTTAACCGGCGACTTCTGGCAGATCAGTTTCCCACACTTTGCGTGCCGTGCCGGATTTCGGCGGTCTCATTACCGGTATTTAAAGCGGGAGGAAAAACATCCAATTGAATAGGGTAAGAAGTGTGTACGTCCTTAGGAAACAAAAAAAAACACACACACACACACACACACACACACACACACACACACACACACACACACACACACACACACACACAAGAGACGACCTCCTTCTCCCGTATTAAATCGGGTATGTTTAATGACGCGGTGCGCCGTGTTCTGTCCTGGAAACTGAAACCCCCCTCCCCCTCCCCCCTCCGCCATCGTAAACGACCCCCACCTACCCGCCAACCGAAGGGGGTACCGTACCGATTCCGGATGGCCCAGAAATTAAATTTCCTTGTACGCAGTGGGAAGAGGCCATGAATGTCCGTGATTGAATATGATGGCCACGAAAGACGCGCGAACCAGAATTACAACAATCCCCTCCCGCGGGTGAAGAACCGGACGGGGATAGAGAAAAATAATTACTCCACCTAGGCAGACGCGTTTAGGTACGTGGTAGTGTAACAAAAGAGGAGAAAATGTCGGCATCATTCATGTGTTGTTGTGTAGTTTTAAACCCGCACCAAGCACCACGGTTACGAGCCAGGGGCTTTTTTTTGTTTTGGATGCGTCTTCCTTCCAAAAGGCCGGAATGACTTGATCGTTCAAGCAAGCGCGCAGTCCGGTAGCGGACCAGATGGCCATAAAGTTCATTGTTTTTAGAAGTGAAACCGTTCCGTCACGCATCGGCTTAGGTGTGAGGGGACCGGGGAGTAATGACGCAGCGGTGACGTCTTCTGTATGAGCCGTTCCGAAATCAGCCGCAAAAATATGCATCCAAAGAGACATCGAGTGGAAATGTGATAGAAAACTCGAATCGTGATGGATCAGGCACAACCTGAAAACGAGGTTGATTGCATCGTAAATGGTTAGTTCCTCTAGCCTGGATTATTCGCAAATAGTACAACCCACTTGTACGCGGAAACTCCTAAAGATCACCTCGGATCACATCCGGACCGGGGTGATTTACGCGTGCATTAGGGTTCCGCCACGACCCCCTCGCGACCTTTAAAACCCGTACAAATCGAGGGAAACTAAACCAACGATCGCTACTGGATCAGCTTGACTCGGTTCCGCCAGCGATGCCACTTCCGGCAGCAATACTTCCATTAGATGTTTAACGAAATTGAATTTATGTTAATTATCGCCTTCGGCAAACTGGCGCAAGGCGCGTTTGCCGACCGAAACACGGCCCCGGTCGGACCGATTGCTCGATCACCTCCCATGCGGGCAGGGGAATGGGTGCATTTAATAAATCAGCATCAATCACACGCGCGGCACCGGCGGGCCGATCGATTCGTAATGGCTTGAAATTCATCCTTATCGTGGAAGTTTTAATTTTCTGATTCGGTTACATTTGTTACAATCACCATGGGGTCACCATGGGCTCATGCGATCCGCGACCGATCACGGTGACGGTATGGTCACGCCGGGGAGAGGGACAGCAAAAAAAAAAGTAAAATAAAATAAAAAAGATTGATAATATATGGATCAGTGTCCGCCCGCTCGGGATGCGTCCTCCGACGCTGTCGGGCCTAAAACTATGACCCATCTCGGGCTTGGGAAAAGCATTCGAAGTAAATCGAAACGTTCATCATCATGCCATCAGCATTTCAGATTTTAATTTCCATCACGACGCCGCGACGGCGAAGGGCTCAGATCGCAGTCGGGGGTTTCGCCGGGTTTCGGTACGCAGCGGCCCTCTAACTCTCAAGTCCACAAGTTGTCGGGCCATCAGTCACCCGGGTTGGTGCTGGGATTACCGGGTCGGGCGAGGGCTGAACGCGGAACTTTGTGTGTGTGTGTGTGTGTGTGTGTGAGTGTGTGCGAGCGCGCTCGCAACGGGTTTCGGAATCTCGTAGTCTTAATTTAATTCGGTCTTTGCCAACCTCGAGCAGGTTTCGTCCCGGGATGTTGCGTCTCGTTTCGATTTTGTTTCGTTTCTCTCTGTTTTTTTTTTTTCGGTCCATACCCGGCTTTTTTGGGGCCGTGCCGAATGTCTTCCCTACACGACCGATCCTTGCGCGAACCACTAATATTAATGGATTTTTAAATTTCCGAGGGTGATTTGCTTTCTGACATATTTTACCTCATTCTATTTCGTGCCATTAGCTCTTCTGCTTCGGCCGCTTCTCCGCTAAAGTTTTATAAGGTTGACGATCACAACACACCATCGCCGGTCGCGGTCGCTGTCGTGTCGGTGTTGATGGTCAGGGCATGTAACTATGTGTGGACCCGTCGTGTCTTGATGACAGACAAGCCTTTGTTTATTCGGAAACACCGGGGAGCGAGAGAGTTGGAGAGAGAACGAATAAGCCGGTGTTGCCGAAGGCCATGTCACTGATGTGGCTGCGACGTAGCCATATCCTTCTCGGGGTGCTCTCCCGCATTCGAAAAACTGTCTTGCGCCTGCCTAGAGCCCGGGCCAATTGGAATGATTGTCAAAAAATCAAACCTTAAAGTCATGCCATGCCCATGCCGCCCGGCCTTGCGAGGGGAAACGTTTTCTGACCGACGAGCCGAAGATCACAGGACCTTTATCGTCGCCAGACCGGCATCGTTTGGCATCTCCGTGTGTCTTTGCTCCGAAATGCTCGAGGGCCTCGCACAAAACGTCAGCGAAATCGAACAAAAAAAAAAAGAAAAAGGTACAATCGTTCCACACGATCATCATCCTGCGGGAGAGGAGATGACGACGTCGACGACGACGACGACGACGACATATGGCAGAGCCGGTAAGCGTTGATTTTGTTTTGCCTTTGCCCGGCTTTGAGCGGGTGTTGATTTTGTTTTGGACTCAGCCGCCAAATGATGAAGGTTTGAGCGACGTTTCTGAAAAATGACATGCAATTAATAAAAAAGTCATCTTTGCCCGCGCGCTATTGCCTTTTGGGAAGCTCGTTCTCGTCCCTTTCCCGCCCGAAAATGGTTCGACTCGGTGGGTTGGATCACCGCATCGTGGTTCAAAAGCGTTGCGATTTGAAAGACAATAAATGGTTTATAATTTTTATATTGCTTACTTTATTCGGTGTAGCTCAACGATCAAGTCGGTTTTATCTCGACTCGTTGATACGATGCTTGCTAAAGAATAAATAAATGGCCAACCGATCAAACATTCCACCGCGATCGGACGTCAGTGTTGTTCCTTCCACCCGGCGTCGATCGCATTCTTTCGAAATGTGCGTCATTTGAAACAAACTCCCCGGTTTCGTCGGTGGCCGCTCCATCCGGCCCGGGGACATTGCACGAGTCGCTGTCGATGCGCGGTGATGGCTCACGTGGCGGGAAGGACACTCCCGATGCGAACCCCGGTATCGTGCACGGTCAATCGCACGGACGCGAGCTATTGGAGGCCGGTGCCTCTCGCCTTTGGCCACAGCCAGACAATCATGATCGCGCTGTACGGCGACAACCGATACCGGAGATGAACTGCACGCGATTGTGCCCGCTCAGGCGGCAACCCAACCATCGGTAGGACGACGGGCTCCGTTACAAAACAAAAAAGGAGGGCTCGGGTGCGCGAGCGAGGGCGCGCGCGGGCCGCACTCGATGCTAAAATGTTACCAATCTGCACCCCCTAAGGGTGGCCATTGTTCTGCGAAGCGTTTCCTAATGCCGCGTACTTGCGCCCCGGTATTATGCTTTATTTTGTCCGCAAAATGCGCTGCAGGCGAGCGTACACGGCGAGTGGGTGGACGAGATTACGCGATTTTTCGATTGAATGAATTATAGCCCATCTTGATAACCTTAGTCGTATTGAGCGAGAGAACGGGTGAAAGAGAGAGATAGGGTTGAACAAAAAAAAAACATCTAAAACCCCTTTGTTGCTTATCCAGGTGTTGTCCCACTGGGTCTGAAGATTTATTGAAGATTTATCTACCACTAGCACTCACTGCACAAGCCGCAAGCCATACTGGAGGACAATAATACAGTCCGAAAGTTTGGTCAGAAGTTTGCATAAGAAAATTGGCTTCACCCGAAACCGATTAGTGATATGTTCGGGATCATTAAAAGATTTGGTTCACACCATCAACGCCATCCTAGCGAGTCCTTGAAATTTCTCAAACCTCAATCTGTGATGCTGCGGGTGCGACGAATCAAACACAGAGGCACACCATAAAATGGAACTACAGGCTGGTCAATAGCAATGAGGGCCATCTCCCGGTGACTATTGCATTGTCATCATCCTGTTCCTTTTTCCATTCCCCTCCCTCACCCTCCCCGTGGAAGCGTGTTGTGAGAACAGACTTCGGACTCCAAAACTTCATTAATTTTTCCACCCGAGCAATGATGTGCACATCCCTTTGCGACGTCCCGAAAGGTCCTTTGGCAAGGCGAGATCGTGTGCTCCAGGATCAAGGGGTGGATGAGTGAGAATAAAGCGATAATTATTGTTATTTTGTAACATTTTTTTCCTCTCCCTTTTGTCTGTGACCGATTTTCAGTCTGGAAACATCGGGATGGGCGCGGGAGGGTTTGGCCAGGGGGGGGGGCCCAACCATGACATAACCCTGATCGCTGGCTGACGGATTGACGACGGCCGGCGTAGTAGCGGTAAAGCCGGTAAAGTTGACCTCGCGCGAAGCGAAGGTAGTTCGGTAAGATAAATGATTGTAGAGACATTTGTTATTTTATGGCATTTACAAGTGTTCTTTTGTATTGTTCACTCACCCCGCCGGACGCCCCGGTCTCCGTTAGGTTTTTTTTTGTTTCTTTATTTTTTTTCTTTTTCGGTTGGTTGATGATGCCTTCTTTCTTTTAGGTAACCGCGCGTCCTGATCGCTAGAAGATGCGCGTCCTGCAGCGTGGCGGGCACCAAGTGAAGTTGATTTTTTGTTTTGTTTGTTCGTTTTGTTGTGCTTCGTTTTATCACGACCGGCACACACCGGTGTCGGGCGGTTTTGCTGATGCTGTTTTCCCCACAGCGAGCGGCCTGTGATGACTCCCGATTAGGAGCATCCCCGTCTCGCTCCCTCCCCCCCCCACCCGTCTCGAAACATTGCAGTGGCCATACCGTACTGGTCTAATCATTCAGAATCCGATGTGCCGATGCCGCTGTTAAGATTAATGACGTATAATGTACCGTACGAAGGGAACAACATGATAAGCACCCGAAAACCCCTGACGCTAACCGGCGACCCATCATCAGTTGGCGTGATGCTGTTGTTAATATCTCGAACATATCTGTAACATACGTCATTGGAAGCAGAGCGATTCAGGTTTCGCATCCAAACGTTATCGCCCTGACTTTATGAGATTTTGAATGATTTGTTTTTATTTCTATAATTATTTGAAACCAACAAAAACTTGCATCGCATTGGTCGTCTTGCTCGGGAATATGATTTTAATTGGTAACCGACATTCATGAAAGCAATAATCCTGGTTTAATTGTTGCTCAGAGTGCACAGTCACTTGACAGTTTGTGCCTTGAAATTACCGCTCAGGTAGATAATTCCCATACGATTCCGGCCATGCGGCCCGTGGAAGAGACAAAGTGCACAAGCACAATAGGAGCGGGCGCTTCGTGTTTGCTACGCGTCATCGACAATCTGTAGCACCGACCACATAATGACACGTAGCGTGTCCCCGTGTCCTTTTGTGCCGATTTTCACTTTTCACCTTCGCTTCGGGGCACAAGTGGAAAAGTGAACGCACGGTGTCTAATGATGATAAATGGACGCGCAGGGTGAGATACCTGTGACCGAAACGAAAACGACACTTTCGGACACATGCACCTGATAAATTCGATTGTCATCTCGAAGGGATCGATCGAGCGGGTCCGTGGTGCGCTCTGTACCTGCGTTTTGGCGCTTTTTGCCCCTTGAGGTAGGGACATGAAAAGGGACATCCCTTAGCGCCTGCGCTTAGCGGCTTTGCTTTGATCCCGGTGAAGGAATCGACCGCAGTGTGTCCGTCTTGATGCGATTTGTTGGCTTTCCTGCACGTACGCCGCTCACGAGCCGACGTGATAGACGTCTAAAGTCACTGTGACCGTCACTATGGGAACGGTTGGTTGGTGGACGAGATTACAACACTAATCGTTTTATGCCGCCCTTCGGTTGATCCTGACCAGGGCGAGACATCTTTACGGAGGGTTTATCTAAATGTCCTCTTCATAATGTGATTCTACAAGATTACGATCCTTGCTGGATGGCTATAGGTAGAATATTCGTGTCAGCTTAAGCCTTACGCATTTGTTTGTTAAGAACGAAAAAAAAATCACTCGACACTGTTATTACGTGCAGAGAAACAAATCACGTATCAAATCAATTCAACGCGCATCCACTTTTCTCCGAAATCTCCGAAAATAACAAACCTCAGCTTGTGTTTTCATTTTCATCCGTACGCAAGAAGCTAATGGGCAACTAATGAAATGTCAAAATTATGTCTCCCTATTATTAAAGCAAGAACATAAATTTGCCTGCCCCTTGGCCGGACCAGCACAACCGGAATGATAATCTACGGTTGGCGGGCCAGAAAGACGGCTTTGCACCAGTTCTCGAAACATGAAAATGCATGCCTCAAAAAACCAGAAAAAAAACACACACACACACTCGTCTTCGTAGCATAGATGCAAATTTAGTTCTGCCCAAAAGTCCCCATCAACGATCAACCAGAGTGCGAGCTCCTAACAACGTGCGAAAGCGCTAGAGCTTTTATAATTATTTCGTTGAACGCGTTCGTCCCAGACGGTACGAAAAAACGAAAGCAAAAAAAACGAAGAAATAATCGCCATCAATTTATCACAGCATATTCCCTGGAAAAAACGCTTCACAAGAGACGTGTGGTGGAGAGTGGCGAGTGGTCGAAAAGGATTCGGAACGGTCCGTAAGGCGAATTGCGAAACACGCCCCAAACGAAGCGTCCAAATAACGTACAAAAGACAAAAGTATAAATAAACTAAATTGTTTCATCTCCGTGTGTTTGTGTCTTTCTCTGAACGCAATGGATTAGGCGGTAGAGCCCGCAGGGCGAGTTGATAAAATGGGATCGAATTTACTTCAGCCGCAAACGATTAATTGCGATTAGTTTTCCCGTGAAATGTCACAAAAGTTGTGCGATTTTTATGACCATTTCAGACACTATTTTATGGCGAATTTTGAGCCCTCGTTCCAGCAATTGTGTTCGTGAAAACAGTATTATCTGTATGAAGACCCTACAATGCCTCCCCCGTGTGCGATACCGTGTGTACCGGCTTTCTTGAATTGTGCACGCAGAATCATATTACGACGTCAACTATCATGGCCTACCATGGTATCGATGTACATGCCCATCCATCCAACTGCACCGCGTGCACAACGATAGACCGCCTCAGTGCACCGCAACACAAATGAGCCAAAACCGAGCCGAAACGCTCGGCAGCCAGTATATGTATGCAGGCTGGTATACAACAATCGACGCATCACCATGGTTAGGGTGGTGCAACTGCAGCTGAGAAACCACTGTCATGTTGACACGTTGATGGATGATGATGAAAACCCGCCGCAGAAAGTTGTACGTGTAACGTAACGCATCGCTTCAGATGTGCAGCCGTTGCCTACTTCGATTGGGCAGCGCGTATTTGCATTCGCACAAAATGGCTTATTGTGTCCTTGTGTCATGCGATGGAAAGCGGGGAAAATGTTGTCGTACGATGTGGAAAAGCGTTTCATACGATGCGTGTTAGCGAGAAGTCTTGTAATAATACGTCCGCATAGAGCGTCTCTGAAAATTTTTTATAACGATATTATTGTCATCCACTGTTTCGTTTCTAAAAAAGAGCAAAGCTCTCGTTTTAAAAACCTTATATCCGCATGAAATGGATGCTCATGCTGGAAAACTTGGGGCTGTTCCATTCTGATTGTTTTCCACCGCCACCATCACAAACAAACAAACACACACACACGGGTACGCCACCGAGTTCATTTAGTGACGAATGGCTTCAATCTGCGGTCTGAAATCTCCCATCTCCCCGGGTGCGCTTGGCGTCCGAAAGCGAAACCAAACCGATCCACCACGGACGATACGGAAGCGCGAGAAGACGTGCCGCCGTCTGCCGGGAGAGTTAAAAAAAAGGGCTCTTTTAAGCTAGACATAAAAATTGAAGCCATTGCAGATGGATCAAATCGTGTGGTGCAGCGCAACCGCAGCGTAATGGCAAAGTAGATTGTGGACAGTCGTAAAGACACCCTCCGCCCCGGGTCTTTGGTAATTAAAACCCGGCTTTATCACTCGCCGTTTTGTGTGGCATTGTGTTTTCTCGACAAAACGAACAAAAAAAAACAACACAACAAAAACCGAGCGCAAAAACAAAAGCAAAAGTCAAGTGCCTTCCCCGGCCCGGCACTGCCCATCTGTCCAGCGTCCGGTCCAGTCCGGTGTACGAGCGCGAGCTAGAAAATCGGATCCTCTTCGGTGGCGCTGGTGTGGTTGGCCGCCTGAAGGAAAGCGAAGGCACTGAGCTGGAAATAAGACAATACGCGCGGTACAATTGCGCGGTTGGCATGTGTACGAGCGCGTTTCGAATGGTACAGTTTTCAAACCCGATCCGGCCAAGATGAGCACCGGGACGACGATGGGTTTGTCGGGTCGTCGCCGTCGTCAAACGAAGTGGTCCAAAACCGTGACGATGGTTTCTAGAAGAAGGGTGATTCGCTTTCTAACGATACCTATTCAAAGGCCGGGCTAGAGTGTCGTCCGCGTCGTCGTCGTCGTCGCCCTGGGTCGTGGTTCCTTGGACGTCGTCATACGCTTTGTGATGGGCACTTCTAGGTGACGATAGCCGGAAAATCACCGAACCATTGCACGGAAGCGATTTCTCAAGCTAGTAGTAAAGCCACTGGAACACGCTTTACTTCTTCCACCATCCACCGTTGATCCATTGTAGTAGGCTATGAGATTGCTTCGTATCGTCTTTTATTCCGTTGGTTGGGGCTCAAATAAAAAATTTAAATAATTCTAACTTTGAACGTTACAAATTTCCAACTCATATCATCGCATAAAAGAACAACATACCACCGATATGCTGCTTCCACTCATCTGCCCCGCTTTGCAAGGCACTTCACTAGCGAGCAGAACCCTACAAAACAAGTGCCAACTTCAATTTTAATTAATTTATCAAACTGTCCAAAGCATGCACCGCGACGATATTGAACGTTGGATTACGGACATGAGCACTTGAGTCGTATTTATTCTTCTCTCGATGGTTCTTCAGCTTAATGAGCTGAACTCTGCCGCCTTCTATTGCCGCTGGACGCTCTACAATGTCAAAACTCGTAGTCGAACATAGATTTACCGAGGGAAGGAACGCGATTGAATGTGGCATGTTGTTGTTTGCGAATGGCAAGAAAGTTTGGTTAGAAGCAGTGCTCAATTTGTTGTCGACCGGACAAAGCAAAACCAACACAAACTGCAACACACCTCTCGTCGGCCCGTCTCGGAGGTGAACGTGAACGAGGCTGTAAATAAAATCATATCTTTTGCCCTTTAACTAATCTCTTCTCCCCGAATCTTGTTTCCTCAGATCCCATTTAAGTTTTGGACAGAAATCTTGTGTCATGTGTGTGTGTGTGTTACAAAAACGAAAAAAAAAATCAGAAAACACACATTTTGTGCCATTCCACCGAAAACCACCCTCTTCCCATTTTGGGATTTCGTGAAGGTGAATATAAAAATAAATTAAGAAACGCCCCCAATAATGTCGTTGGCTCGCACGCTTTGTCCAAACCGCATGTCCGAATGATTTCCGGTTCCACGTTATCGTGCACCTCTTTTTTTTTTGGGTTGTTATTGTTGTTTGGGACCGTTCGTCCTTTCTGTCAGTGTCTTTGCTGCGTGTCCATCCGTTCCATCTAGCACCTTTATCATTTCTAGCGAACCGTTTCGCATTAGACCCCCTGTTCCCGTGACCACGCTGCTGTGGCGGTTGTTTAATTACTATTAATATTTTATCGTTTTCGTTTATGCTTTTTATCCTTTCTACCTTTCAGCACCGGGCCAGCGGACTGTATGCCAGCGGTTTATTTATTTTCCCTACATAGTATTTTTACAGCATTCGTTCGTTCCGAAATGCACTTATCGAACGGCGGCTAATATGGTCTCTAAAATAGGTTCGTTAAATGTTCGAAGAAAAGTCGACAAATCACATCGCCCACTTTGATCGGCTCTTTTAATAAACCGAACTTCCCCTACCGTTGCCGTCAATTGGCGCTGAACGTTGACTTAGCGCTGCTCGAAAACCGTTTGGCGAATTGATTTCTTTATGACCCCTTTATTATTTTTTGCTTCGGCAGGACGACTTGTGCTTGGCGTTCTGTGCATCCTCTGCTTCCTGTGCGACACGACGCCGAATCCTTTCCTTGTGCTTAGCACCCATGGAAGCCGTTTGTTAAGCAGTTCGGGAGCAGATCCCTCCATCCAATTCGGTGCGCCCTCTCTTCACAAGAGTAGCAAACGAGCACTTTTTTTTTGTTTTGTTTGACAACTTTTGTTATTCAAATTACCCTCTTGAAAATTTTAGATTGTGCAGCCGTATCCGGCATGTGGCTTACTGCGCCCGAAAAGGGACCGGATAGTTCGCACCGAACGGCGTTCCGTATCTCGAAATTCACAGCAGTTGAAGTTGAAGCCATTCGCCTTCCGATTGCGGATAGAAATTGCGCGTTCGGGTGCGGAGATTTGTTTTCTTGTTTTTTTTCTATTTATTCGAAAAAGTATGGCGTAATTGCGTGACAATCCTGCTTGACGATTACGGCTACGGAGGGCACCAGTAGCCATTTTGTAAAAGCCATTTAACGGACCCACTACTGCAACCGCGCAGTAGGCATTGACAGATATTTGCCACTCGCAGCGGGGAAGGGCAAAAAGGGAACGATGGCCTCTGTCAGGAGATGCGAAAATGGGGTGGGATGGGAAAATGTAGCATGAACTGGCATTGTCACAACATCTGGCACACTGAATCATCTCGTTATCGATGGCTTAATTTCATCATCCGCGAGGGAGGACCGGTCGGACTCGGATAGAAAATGGCTGACAACCGTCACTCTGAGGGTTCGAACCGAAGCAACCGTAGAGTACACGATGACATGGCCTACCTTTTTGTAGTTTGAAGCTCAGATTTCATGTCCCATGCCGACGTCGAAAGTGCCGGAGTCGAAGGTTGGATTGAGTTTCCGTGCCCATCCTCGCTGCTGCTGCGTACGTTTGTGTAAGACTTTTTTTTTGCATCCTTTTTTGTCATAATCCGGAGCCCAATTTACGCATGAATTGATGCATCATCCCGGGAGAGGAAAACCGTACCATGGCCACCACTCCGTGCGGTGCGTTTTGTGTCGTAAGGACGCACGGAAGCCCCGAACCCGAGCCGAGGACAATTGTGTGTTGCGTGAACAATGACAATTACTCAGAAGTAAAAGGAGGAGTTACGACAAACCGGCAGCGTTTGGGTCCTCTATCCTCTGTCCGTGATCCGCATCTGGCCTGAGAATCGCTTCCTTTCCTATTTACCGATGGCTCAAGAAGATCGGGATGCAGCGGAAGTTTGACTAACTGCACAATGCGCAAGGGACACGGCACGTCGAGGCGGGATCATGTAGAAGTGGCAATATATCTCGTCAGTAAACTGTGTACCGTGCGGGGATCGCTTCTACATACCCATATCGAATGCTGTTTCGATTGACACAATGAGTTGAGAGTAAAATCTGAGAACCGTGACGAGTTTTCATTTACTCCAGAATTCGCTTCGATGTTTACATGTCTTCTTTGTTGTCGTCGTTGCTCGAGTCCCAACGACCGTCACGATTAAGTCTATGTGAAGTTTGTCTTCACGTTTTACTTCTTTTTTTTTGGTATCCGCACCTACATAGGTAAAGCTGCTCGCTGTGGCCATCTGCTTCTGCTTCGGCCCGAACCGAGACAGCACTGACCATAATGGCGCATCGCGCAGACTATTCGGGATCTAATTTGGAAACGAAAATGTCGAAATGCCGGGACGATAATTATGATATTCGTGGCCTTTGGCTTCAGCATATTTTACGCCACTATTCAAACACCTTTGCTTGCATCCTCTTTCACGAGCGAGCTGGGCGTATCGGGGCGCTCCACTAGCGAGTGCGCCAGCTGCACACAGTACCGATGATGGAGCACATTTTCCATTCCCGAGAGCGATCGATCTCGGCTACCAGCCCAAACATAAGCATCATCAATAAAAAAAAAACGTGCCTTGATAGCCGCGCGGAGCTCCGGTGCGGATGATATCTTCGGCTCATAATCGCACCGTCCCCGTCGTGTCATCGTGTCTCTGGCGGGACGCTGCTGACTTTAACCCTGTTGGTGCATTATGCTTTACGGGCGAGGGTGCTCACAGAATGGGTCGCTCCTTTAATAAGCGGTAATAACTTATCCAAACAGATCCTGGCTTCGAACCTGCCAGCCATTCCTTTCCCACGTCACGTAATGGGGAACGAAAATACGCACCGTCAGTCGTTCGGCCATGACATCTGCCGGTGTGGAAACAATCGTAACGCACGCTGTATGAAAGAGATTTTACTAAAGTTACGCCGATGAAACACAGTTTTTCTGCTGGAAGTTATGCCGAATGGGGAATAAAAAGTGGTACAGAACCAAACGGGCAGCAACGCACACACCACGAACAACCGCCATTCGGATCTAGTTGGCGACGGCGTATCGTCTAAGTTTTTAATTATCACCCTGCCCGGCAAATATCTTTCAGCTCAGTGCGCAACAATGATGGCAGAGGCAACAAAATGAAGGCCCTGCTTGTTTGCTGCTTGCATCATGCGGCTTCGGACTTGGGCATGACGAACTTAACACGGGCGGCGGGCTGTGCGAAAAACGGAGGGAAAGGTAACACAAAAATGCTAATAATCCTGATCCCGGGCGTTCCATTCCCGGGCCTCTGATCCTTTGCGCATCGGTTCAACTGGCTGTGTTGTCTGCACGACGGTTGCATCAATCACTCGAGATTGAAGGAAACTTTGTGTGTGTGAGAGAGAGGGAGGGAACGCGCGTGATGCTGAAAATATTTCTATTAGTTCACGGTTCGATAATATTTTAGAAAATTGAAGTGCTACCGTTGTCGAGTTGGTACGAGTGTCGATATCCTTCCAAACCCTCCGTCTCGTTCGTCCGCCCCGGGTGAAATAGTTTTGTTTCCCCCTCGGTGGCGGCAGCGGCAGCGGCGGCGGCGGCGCCGTCGCAACACAACAAAGTGCCGATGGCCGGTGGAAGAGGGTAGGCTGGGAGGGGAGGGAGGCACCGGGTAAGCACATGATTATTTTATGTTTCATCATCATGCTCATCATGAGGACCGTGCGATTCGGGACAGTTTCGGTGAAGCATCCTCGGCTCGGGTATGGCAAACCGGGAGCGGATTAGCCCGGCATGGCCCTAGGTTACCGAATCTTGCCGGAGGGATTGTCAATCGTCGAAAACGAGAAAGGACGAGAGTGTGGCACTGCATTGTGCGCAACTGGTGCGGCAACTCGCCTGCGAGAGGCGATGGTGTGTGCGAGACAGGATTTCGTTGCCGCAGGGCACACACACACACACACCGGTAGCAAATTTACAATCACGCCAAAATAGACAACCGACCTGGGTTGGGCTTGGCTTGAAATTCAATCCCTCCTCGGAACACGTTTGCGTTCGCTCGGGGGTTTTCGGCTGAAAAACCCACCGAAGCACAACGGCACCGGCAGCCTCCATGCAGCAGGCTGTGTCATTATTTTCCCAGCCTACTTTAGCCTACCGGGCATAAACAAAAAAAACATAAAAAAACCCCCGAGAGCCCATTGTTCATGCTCGGTCGCATTGTGAATCACGTCGCAACGATGGACAATTTTTTGTCACACACCGCTAACCGCACCGCAGTGCGGACCAATCGGGCCGCAGGGATGTGACAAATGGGACAAACTGCTCGTGTGGGACCGGATTTGAAAATTGTTTTACCGAACAGAAGAACAAGCAACGCGGGAGCGAGCGAAATGGCTGCTGCGTTGACACCTAAATGGTTGGGCATAGGCATAGTTGAAAAATTGTCGCCTCTACGCACCGGGCCGGAGGGGATGGAGTACGGTTTGATATGGTAGGCTGGATAGAGACGGCAGTGCACCGTGCTACATAATAGCACGGTTGACAAACAGGCACGTTTTCGGATTGGTTATTCTAGCGACGACCAATCAGCTGCCATTTGGCAAACGGAATTCGGAATAAGCAGTCGGCGCAGGTCTCTTTTCCCGGGACGGGAAGGTTCTCGGGGGGCGGAAATCCATCATGACAGCTTGAAAATCACTCCGATGGGGTGCAGTCAAGCTTGGCTCAAACGTGGGCCAAGCTCGCCAAGCAGTGTCTTATCCGGAAAGGCCGGAGGAGTTTCACGTGTATAGCGTGACCACAGCGC
>JXWZ01007644.1:0-16771 GCA_000956215.1 Anopheles farauti No. 4 | reverse complement strand
CTCGAAGATCCGATTTAATCCGTACGACTTACAGCGTCGTTCTAAACATCTATCGGCCGTATCGGTGGATACTCCTGTAGATGTGGAGCTGACATATAATAAGAATATGGCCCGAATGAGACCGTCGCAGTGCTGCACACCGGAGGAGAAGAAACGCCGATTGCAGAATACGTACTCGGCTCGTGTAAGTAGGGCAAAGACGCGAACGTTGCACATGATGCTGGAAAAGGAACACAACGAGGAAGCTGCCCAGAATCAATCGATGAAGCGTTCGTTAGCAGCGAAGAAAACGTACATAAATATGCTGCAACAACTGCTTGGTATGCAGAAAGAGAATTATGAATCAGAGTGGAATACACTTCAAGGACATCAGGAGCAGTTAAATCAAAAAAATTAAAACATTGCATACAGAAATGATGTTAGTAGTTTGTAAGCAGATGGTAAAAATGTAATGTGATTATAATAAATTTAAGATGTTATAGCCAAAATAAATAATCATTGAAAATGTACATTAACTAAGTTGTTTTCATTTACTCGGAATATGTTGCATCATATGTTTTACATTTAAATTGATTTTGATCCACAAGAAAAATAATATAAACTTCTGGTTATCCTTTTAAGCACCCATGCATCCGTCTTTACAAAATTAACACAAAATGTAATTCTAATCATCATCTTCGTACATTATTTTGACACACCAGGCGTCTCCACTCCAACAGATGCTAATTGGGTTCGAACGCTTCGCAAACCCTTTTCGGCAGTAATGCGACCAAACCAGATAAAAATAATGAATTGATTAAGTATTCATTATTTCATTATTAAACGCTTCAGTATTTTAAAATAAAAGTACTTCACTTTTCTCTCTAAATACTATAACAAAAACTATAATCGAGCAAATGGTTCTATAAACAGTACAAACAATTGCTCATTGTTAATTTGTAGGATTTTTAATGCCAGATGTTGTTTTAAACCTATACTATTCCTAACAAAAAGCGTACCCAGCATGTGTCCTCATGTGTTTGACAGGCTGCTAGGGTAACCTTAACAGCGCACATGCACTAAAAGAATCGTTCCGCTCATCAAATATTTATGTTAAAAAACGTTTTGGAAGAACATTCGGCGATTTCGTGGTAGAAACGGTATTCCCCCTTTTATTATTGCTCAAGTTTAAGCACGTTCAGGTTACGCAGTTAAAGTGCAAACTATGGGTAGAAACAAATATTTTCACCCGACAATTTCAACAATGTTCATGTGCTTTCGGTTAACACTTCATTTGTAAGTTTATTATTTTAATTTTACTTACAATCCTTTATTAAAGATGGAGGAAAACCATTTCTAACTCAAAAAAAAACGGAACGTTTATTATTGTAGTCCTTGAAAGATTTTTTTCCGCGGCGGAACGTCACTGCACTAGAGCAAAACAAAGCGCTGCTGACCGAGGAAGGTTGTGTGCATGCAGACGATCCGCTTTTCGTTTTCAACTTTCGCGTGTAAGTAACGACCGACGACGTGCTCGCGTGTGTACTTTTCAAGCAAAATCTTAGTGGACTGGCCTTCTAAAGCGTTTTCGCAAGTTAAAAACAAAGTTAGATAATTTATCCTCTCTTGCACTTGGTAGAAGCGAATGAATGTATGGTTTTGTAGAAAGGGGAAGATAAGAGCCATTTCTTCAATTCCTAGTGCGTGCCAGTGTGCTGCATTTCTATTCCCGGCATTTCCTTATCGGTCGTATGAATACTTTATAGCCAACGAGCTCTGCGAAAGAAAGGTAAGATTGAGGTAATGTACCAAAGCAATAAATAGTGGATGTAATTCTACTTCGCGTTGAAATCGCACTCACAGCAATCACCGCAGTCGATATTGACCGTCGTCGTGTCGCTGTAGAGCTCCCGGTGCGCACGCTTACTACTAGGTTCGTCTGTGTGTATGTGTGTGCCCGTGCATCAGTGTGATACCGCGTGAATGCCGTCGTGCGTACGGAAGGGGGCATAGAAACAGCGCACGAACCAAAATTCACCACCCCTTGGACCGGCACCAGCAACCCTCTTCCGCGTGTGCGGAACTTCGCGCACCTGCTGAGGCATAAAAGCGCGATGTCGCGTGCTCGGTTTTGAACAATTTCTTAGCACTTTTTCCCGAACCACCCGAAGCCCAATGTTCTACCGCACGGAAAGTGACAGTGCGAATCGCACGCCGTTTTTTTGCTTGCGACAGCTAAAGCAAAACATAGTAAACGCAGTAGGCGGTTGGTGTTGTGTACCGGGAGTGAAACACCTGCAGTAGTGAAAGAAGCGAAATTAAACCGTGAGATAGATCCAAGAGGAAGATTTCTATCGCTGCTGAGCATTGTTGGGAAGGTCGTGAACGTGAAACACAACGTCTCGAACGTTCTCGTGTTCATTCGTGGATCCTTGGAACGAATTCCCAGCCCTACCTTACCCTACGCATCGACCCTTGCGGAAGGTTGGCAAGGTCTTCTCCCGGGCCTAATATTTCCGTCCTAGAAGCGCGAAAGAGAGTGTGCGGGGAGCGAGAGAAAGAAGAAAGGCACCCACGTTTCTGACCTAGAAAGATAAATGATCTTGCGTCGTGGTTCTGTTTTTGACGTTTTTTTTGTTTGTTTGTTTCGGAAGTCAACGCGACTCTTTCACGCGATCGGACCCGACCCGGCACGGTTGCAGGGAGAGTACACAAAAAAAAAGGGACGGAGGGCGGCGGCAGGTCGATCGCAACTTATCAGCTGTTCAAGCTGACAGCTCAAACGGTTTGCTTTGCCCACTTTCTTTGCCCATCCCTTTGTTGTTCGTTCTCTCGCTCTACCTCACAGGCGGCGGTGGTTCGGCGGTTCGAAGTGCGTCAAGCGATGTGTGTATGCAACGCAATTTGCACTATCGATGCAACGGTCCCGCACCAAACGGACACCCTTCTCCTGGTTCGGTTTTCATCCGGGATTTGTAAAACAAGACAAAGAGTGTGCATTTATACGTTGCTATGGTGCCTATGGGTACTACGTGCTTCTAAGTGAAACGAATCCCAAATTAAATAAAGCGAAAAAAAGATAAAACACGGCTGTGGTGGCACTCCGCGCGGCTGAGAAACGCACAGAGACGGTGGTGCAGAGAGACAAAAAGGCTGATGGAAATTTCCACTGGCCGTACGGACAGTGCCCCACACACACACACACCCATACACACAGCCGCACGCATGCTTACACAGAGCAGCGTGTGTGGGGTGCGAGTCAGCATAATGCCGGGTTTGTGCAGACACACGGAGAATTCGTTTTTTCTGCATCTCGCGTCCAGCCGTGCCGAGTCGGCTCAGCTATTGCTCTCTTCGATTGCTTTACGCTTTTATTTAACCGATTCTTGATTTGTTTCCCTGCGTTTGCTACCGTAAGATCCAGCTGATCGACTGAATAGAATCCAAAATATCAGTGAAGATCTCGCGCGAGAGAGCAGGGGTAGTGGTTCAGCGTTGAAGTTTTAAATTTTTTTTTTATTTTTGAAAACTTAGTTTAGGTTTGAAAAAATTAAAATATATCGAAAACATCGGTATCATTCTCTTGCTGAAATCTTGATGTGTCGTTTTTTTTTTATTTAGGATTGTTTACCAAATTTTTTTAATTAAACCATCGACATTTATTATGCAATCTCCGAACCCCCCAGCGCTTAACAGTATACTTTTCTTCGGGCATTAAAACGGACCATAATTTTAAAAAAATTAAACGTTTAACAAAACATTCTTTTCACGCCACTCTTACACTTGTTCCGAAGCTTGCCGATCACTCCACAAATTGGCTCAATTTGTTTCGGTGCGCAAAAGTTTTTATTAATACTGACAACAAACCACGTTCAATTGATTCGTGGCACTTCAGGCGCCGCCACTGTCACGCACGAGGGCGAAATGAAAACAATTTCATTAGCATTTGAAGTCGAACCGGCTGAAACTGGGTGGCGCCCTTGCTTTGCGTTTGTCGCCAGGGAGCTTCTGGAAGCATTTGTTATCGTTTTTTTTATTAATCATTTAATTTCTTTTGCATTTTTTTGCCCTAGAGAGGCAAATGCATGTCATATGGCTGCCCGAGAGAGGCAGTGTATGCGCTTTATTCCGTCCCTCCTGATAATGACATTGCGTAGATGCGCGTGGCTGATGTGATAAGGGCTCATCAGCCTCGGGAACACGTTCGGAAGCTACGTCGAGCTACCTTACCCTTGCTGACGTAGCTGATGATGTATTAGGAATACACAAAACTCATTACCTATCACCTTGCAGCGCCTGTCGGTTAGAAGCGTAAACGACCGAGCGGACGGATGATTCTCGCTTGCATAACACAGCAACTAGCGCTTCCAAAGTATGGTTTCAGTCGTTTCGAGCTGGTTAGAAGTGTGTGAGTATTTTTTTGGCCATCGGTCAGTCCCCACCAATCACACCGGCACGCGCGTGTTGCGGCTTATGATGCAACGGACAGGATTTTTGCGAAGGTTTTTTTTTTGTTTTTTTTTGGTTGGAGGCGTGCGACCACAATTTCGGAGGCGTCGCCATTAACTGGTTCGACCGCTAATCGTAAGGGATTTCTGGTATAGTGAGAAGCAAAAAATCCCAAAAAACGATTTAATTTGAAACCTGTTCTTGAAGATAGGCGCCGGGGCAACCTGGCTTAGCTTGGATTAGAAGTGTGGAGATACAAACTTGAATCGTTGGAATGTGATAATGAGAATAATCTAATTCGATTCAATGCTCTGCTTCCTGCTTGACCGTTTCTTCTCACCGGTTTTGTCTATTTCCCCGAAGCGAGCAAACCCCTGCCTGCTCGTACAATCGGAACGGAAAAGTTTAGCCGTGATTTATCGCTCACATTTGCGACTCTTACTCACCAAAAGGCTGAAGTGAGCTTGTACGGAGCGACGCTAACTGTCTCATTTCACGAATACATTCACACATTGCTCGCTAATTCAGCGATGCTGCTCGTGCAATTTATCAATTTCTGCACGTGGTTCTTGATAAAGACCACCATCCATCCGCGACCGACAGTGACCGGCTTATCGTTTTACTCTATCTCAGGAAGACCTTCTAATTTTAGTGCGCGTTTTTTTTAATTCGAGAGTCGTCTTGATTGCTTTCCTCGGTTTTCCTATTGCGATCGCTCGCAGGTCATTATCACTGCGGGTTCGAATTTATTGTTTCGGTGCGGGTCATCTTCAGATTCCGTTCCAATTGAACACCGAAACACCGAAAGCCCCAATCATCGTTGATAACGATGACTTAAAAAAATGCTCTCGATGAATCTACCCGAATACTAATCACACATTCTGAGTGACCTTGGGGCAGGCAACAAAAAAAAAAGAGACCCTAAACATTGCTCCGTCACTTCCGAGGTCGATTTATGGTGACGGTTTCAGCACTAGCTGGGAATATTGCGTAGTAGTAGCATCAGCGAGTGCTACACGATGATACAACACATCACTGATAGCGGTGGAGATAAATTGGTGCAATAATTCAACCAACGTCCGGCTGGTGTTAATCTCGTGTAGGTTTGGGGTATTTTTTTTATTGTTGTAGTACCATGTTTCTTGGAACCATTAGATTTGGAAGGATTTAAGTATGAGCACCGCTTTGTTTTTACACTCTATTCACTGGAGCCACCATGAGAATGCTGCGTTCTAGTGTCTTGTTCCGATCGAGTTTCCTGAGCTGCTTTATTAAATAAAGGATTCCCTTTGATCCTATGCACGCATAATATGTGTTGAACTGAAAAGTTGATCCTTCGTCCTTAGTGTCTCGTTGGACACTAAAAAGCTGCTGCGCTTCTAATGCGAACCGGACTCTCTCGGTCGAAGGTGGTGATGTTTTCGTAATTGTAATTATGATTGATCGAACTTTAATTAAACCGTGGGTTGGCAGAAATGAATCATGTAAAACCGCTCTTGGTGATGAAACATTGTCATGCATAGTCCATTCAGGTTGTCTTTTTTGTTTGTACTTAGTACGTGCACGAAAAACAAAACCTGTATTTATGTAACCCGTCTAGACACGGCTAAAAGTGGAGAAATTCATCACCACCATGTTTGATTGGCTTTCGCGATGTGTCCCGACTTGCGTCACACGAGATAAGCTGCTTATCGTGTGAATTTACGATGCGTTGACGATGCCACTTTCCCGCGGGTGTTGTTCGCCGTATCAGGGCAATTTAAGAACTGCACATTCGCAACACACGTATCTCATCGCTGACCTTTGAAGTGCGTTCCATGCTGTGGCAATTAAGTTCAAGTCACTAAAGGTTCTGGTATTCAAAGGCTACTGCCCACCCGAGCGTGGTACGACCGTCGTGCGAAACGCAATCGACTTTGTGCCATTAGAAGAACCTAACGTGTCCAGCCTAGTATTCGTGTAGGATCGATGCCGCGCATCAAGAAAGCACCTAATTCTAGCATTTTAAAGCCGGTTTGTTGAGCAAGGCGCTTTTAAAATTAGCATAATTACCGTCCACTGGCCAATAGGGAAAGAACAAACGCAAAACCACAAGGAACATGCTATACACATGGCGTGCGACATACAAGTGCTGCGAGGTTTCGTGGAAAATTTGTTTTCCTTCCGGGCGAGCAGAGGGAAATTCAATATTTCTTTTCGTGATACTGTTTATTTTTTTAGTTCTTGTTTCACGTCGACCGAACGGCGAAATAGTGTTATGCAACGCAGTCGTGGCTGTTGAAAAAGTTGTCTGACGTTAATTGGATGAGACAACTTGTGGCTAATGCGTTAAAAAAATAGTGCCATAGTTAGTGAATAGCTATTACTTTACCCATACATCAATATACGAATGAGCGTCAGTTAAAGTATTTTTTCCGAACGCTCCAAATCTATCCTCCTGTTCGTTAAAGTTCCTTAAATTTGTTCGTTACAGTGAATCCTTGAAGGCAATGTTATAAACGGTATGAAGTTTTATTCTCCGCAAATCTTAGTAGCCACAGCAATCGCTTGGGTTGCGCCATCTGATGATGGATAGGGAAAGCATTTTCATCACTCGAAGTTGAGGCTTAAAAACTTCTATACATTTTTAATCTTTGTAATCTTTGAGAAGTCTTAGTATTCAAGAGAAATTTCGCACGCACACAACCGCTGTCACGTTTAGGCTACACGTTTCAAATGCTACATTTTGCTGCATTCAATTTATTAAAATCATTGCTTTGCAAGCAAGCAAATGAGTGCCAATCTTCATCAAACGACCTCGGCTAGTTCGTCCAGCCGGTCTACCGGGCAGTAGATTGACTCGCGTGTCGTTGGTCAATTAAATCGCATTCAAATTGCAACCGCACGCCACGGAATTGCAGTGCGTACCGCTCGTCAATTTGGTCAGCAATTTCCGCTCAATTGTGCCCGAGGCGTTACAATTTTAAAACGATCACCAATTTTATATGCCCAGCGATTTGATCACTTTCAAGCGCGGCCTTCCACTTAGTAACCGGTGTGGGGTTTGTTCCCTTTATCATCCCGGACGCTTGCTAAATGCGCATTACTCATTTCTCGTTCCATTTTTTTTTCTCTCCTCTCCGGTTCCGAAGGTTAACTCTACCGTCGTGCGTCAGTGTGCCAGGTTTGGCTAGAAATAGAAAGAAATTATACTCGTCGCCAGCGCAGAAAGAAAGCAAGCGAGATTACTTCTTGAAGCGTCTCCCCCGGGATCGGACAAGGGGTAGATTAGCTGACGGAGCGAATGTGCGCCACTGACGCCATGCGCAAGTCGACGGACGTGCGATGCGATTAATGATGCCTTTTTGTATGCTGCAGGAGGAGAGCACAATTGCCCTGTGGGCGCACCTCGATTCGAGGAAGGAACTGGAGCGAACCGGCACAAACTACCCCACGCCCGTACTATATGTGGAGTGTGCGACGAAGATTGCACCAGGACGCTGACGCGGATCGGTCGTTGTCTGATTTGATTTAAATTGATGTACTGAACCATGAACCGGGTGTTGCTTGAGATTAGGTGACACTTTTTTTGTGTGGTGTTGTTTGCCTTTATCACGTGAAGGACACTTGTCTCAGGCGCGATCATTAACCCTTGCGTGGAGTGGTCGGCGTTATGCACATATTAACTTTAGTTTGAAATTATTCCCTTTCATTTCGCGGTTCAATATAGCTACTCAAGTTTATAGAAGACCGTTCGCTAGTGTGGAGAAGATCGGTACAAGCCGTACCAGAACTTAGCAGTCCTTGACATTTCGCACGGAAAAAATGTCGTCCAATCGGTGTTATAAAGGCGCACTACTCTTTTGTACTTTTAAAAATTAACACCTAACCCAGACGGTACCGCGAGTGCATTATCAGTCAAATAAAAACCTCCCCTCTCGGATATTTGCGCGACAATAATAGTGCATTCCATATGCAGCACGGTGTCGGTGTCCGCTGCCGGTGGGACTCACTCGTGAGGCTGATTGCATGCCGTAACAATCATAGCAACCGCGTTGGTTACTGACCTCGCCGCGAGTATTGGCAAACTTGTGCTCGGATTCTTACGTTAATGTTTTACAAGCAGAATCGTTTGCGGACTGCATTAACTGATTGCATTTTGTGCACATCGCGCAGGTTGTGCTTTGCGGTTTGTCCGCCGGCAGGTCGTAAAATAATGTCTATTTGACTGTGGGCTTGTCGGAGGGAGATTAAGTGACAAGCTGGATTGTATAGTTCCTATATAATTTATTACCTTATGGTCTTTCATTAAGGATTTGTTATGGATCTTACGAGATTTATAAACCTGGCATTTTATGAGTCTATAACAATCATGCCTTCATCAAAGAACTTCGAGGTATATTCAGTAAAAACGTACAAATTTATTTCAAGCTTTAGTACTAAGCGTAGGTTTTGTGGAACATCTTTCTTGGATGCATCTGACATCCAAGGGTTAATATGTTGTTTCCATCCATCAGGTGTGCATATGGTCATTGTAAAAAAAAAATCGATGTTTACGAACGGAATTGATTGCAATTGATTGCTCTCATCCCCATCAGCTGGCTGTTTCTAGCTCGCAATCACGCTCTCCCTACAAACTGACTCGAATTCCAGTATAAACAAACGCCTACTGCACATCATCCTCTTTGGTCCATTCACTCCGTGCCCCGAAAATAAACTTCCAATTGACAATTCGCCTGTTGACCGTCGTCGGCCGGGCGTTGGTGGCAAACGCGATCACGATGGTTCTTCGGCGGAACTGATAGTTCACCGGAGCCAGCCTCCAACAGCCGCGCAACTAGTTTCGATTGCGAATGGGCGTGTGTGTGTGTGGCCGTCCCTCTTGACGGCGGTGAATGGATGATAAGAACGTCTTCGCCGGGACGTAGTCACTGAAGAAATGAATCCCCCACGATTAGGCTCGTACCGGAACGGTTTCCGGGAGCAGTCGTGTTCCGTGCGCAGTGCAATGTAGAGCGAATGTTGTTGAGTCGTTGCCGGACTATCGGGATATCGGTGTGAGTGTTAAACATTCCCAGTTTACTGTGCCACTGTGAAGTTTGTAGTACGACTCCTGCCCCTGAAAAGCTTATCCGTGACAGTTTATCTTCCGTGGGGATAATCCTATAACGGACGAATTTCCGTTTTTTTTCTGCGAATTTACTTGCGAACACACCTGCTGAGGATGGGGAATTTCGTTTTTCGCTACAAGCTCGCTATCTTATCCTGTGCTGGTCGCTAGTGACAATGGGGATTTTTTGTCGGTGATACTTACTGAGAAATGGATTAACCTAGATATTGGTTGATTACATTTCCCGGTAGTACTGCAGTCTTCCGCTAGATAATGTGTGGGTGGGTTCGCTTGGGAGAAATTGACCTACGCATCGAGTACTGACTACAAACTGGTTTTTCGGGGAGAAATCGTTAAAAAACAAATCAAATTAAGCATGTACTCTCCTACCCCAATCCCAGACCTCCACCAACACGCTATTTCTGGCAAAGAACGTCACATCGAAGTTTTGTTCTACGTTCGTGTTCCAATTCCCACTGGTTTTCTCTAGTTTTTTGAGTGTCTGTATTCGTTTTCTGCACCCTCAGATGTGTCTGGATCGGCCGACGCCAGTGATCCAATTTCTTCGCGCCGCAACGCGCTCTTTGCTCCAGCGCCATGGAACGCGGGACGAGACGGTCGTCGACCGACGATGCCAGATGCACACGAAAACAGATTGTCGTTGCGTCTGCGTGTCCTTGTCCGCGTTATGATACTCCCAGAACCGACCGGCGGCCCAGACAGGCCGGAACCGAGTGTTACTGGTTTTTTAAAGGGCGGTGTGTTGGATGATGCCCTATTATGTTTTTTAGTTATTTATTTGCTAGTGACGTAAAACGTTTTAATCTTCCGATGGCCCAGTCTGCAATGGGAGATGATTGGTTCAGTATGACGTCCGTACACCGTGGTTTATGTAATGTTTTGAAATATTGTTTTGTCGAAACGAAAATATGCTCCAACGCGCCCGTTTAGAGACCGGGAACGTTAATTGGGTCGGGTTATGTGACAGTTAGTCGTTTCGTAGAAGCATTTTTTCCTTGCAAGGGTCAAGGTTAAGATTTCACCGCTCCGTTTGTCTCCTGTGGCATTGGTGACCAGAATAAGCTGATCTTTCATGCGCTCGCAGCTAATAATTGCATTGCTCTTGGTGTAATATATCATTCTCTACATCTCCCAATCGATCTCGCACGCCACTTCGAAGGCTACTTGATGTACTTAATGTGCTGTTTCTGTTTTTTATTGCATATTTCGGTGTATGTGTGCGGGTCTGTGCTACGTATGAGAGCGGTTTTTTTTCTACCACCCAGCCATCCATTCAAGCATCATCAACTGATTTCCTATGCTGTGTGTTGCTATATTTATACTTTCAGATATTGCCGTTCCGCGCGCAGTAACGTCCGACAACAAACCCCCTCACCACCGATCGCTTGGCTGGGCCGCTTGCTGTCCATAGTGTCCGGTGCTGTTTTGCGAGTTGCGGGTTTGCGAAAAAATTCCCCTTGGGAAGCGATCTCACGAATAGCAAGGAAAAGAGCATAAGCATCGTACGGCGAAAAGTGTTTCCCCGGTGTTTATTTGAGTGTAGCCGGGTGGTTTCAGTTTCTATCAGCACTGTCGTTTTGCATAATAGGAGAACATCTTCTTAGCCACTAGCACCTTGACATTCAATCGTGTGTTTTTTTTTTTTGAGTGTGTGCGCGTGTGAGAGTAAAACAGCGTAATTTTTTCGCCTTACAAAATGTGGTCCGGCTTCGCAGACTACGTTGCAGAAGCCTGACACGATACACGACGGTCCTAATACGTCTTAGTATCCTGTCGTGCGAATCTCTCGGGTGCATCACTGCCTGAGAACTGCGTCGAGAACGTCGATCGCAGCCAGCCACCCGTAAAGGTACACCCGGAACCTTCCCGTTATCTGCGGCTTGATGAGAAAGCATCCGGTGCTGGTGAATACGAGGAACGCTAGTAGCGGCCAATTGAACGCACTGCTAGCAACACTTATGCATTGTAATCGGGAAAACGCGACACCCGAATCCGCCGCCCACTGTCTTCGCTACCTGGCCAAGGATCCACGGCTTAGATCGACGGGAAGAAGACCCCGTGACACCCGTGGGATACCGTCATCGTCATCCCGCCGTACCATCATCACCGTCAGGCACAGCAGCAGCATTAGCAGTAGTAGTATAAGTAGCAGCAGCAGCAGCAGCAGCAGCAGCAGCAGCAGTAGTAGTAGTAGTAGTAGTAAGCACACTACCTTCACTGTCACCAACGCTGTTCGTTTTCGTTGCGCTGTCCGTGACAGTGGCAAACAGAACATCCGTAGTAGCGTCCGTTCTATCCGCGAAGACGCGACAAGCGTCTTCGATTCGCGCGTGCTTTTATCGCGATCGATCGGAGCAGGAGAAGAAGAGGCCCGCCAACCGGGACGGCAGCTGTCTTGTGACGTGTAGTAGCCGCACATCGTAGTAGCCGCTGCGTAACAAAACAACAACACACTGCCACCAAAAGAGAGTGTGAGTGAGTGAGAGCACTATAGCAAAAGAGAGGGAGAGAACCAGGAGAGAGGTAGAAAGCGAAATATTTTCGAACAACGCAGCGCTTGTTTACACTCCCCACTTGGCGGGCTTAGGCGGACGCACGGTCGAAAAAATGGTACTCGAAATTCGCGTTACCGATCCGTCCGAAAAATCGATCACACCGGAGCGGGTGAAACCGTACGCGGAGGAGCAGGAGGATCGAAGAAACAACAACTCCACCCGCCAATCACCCGCCCGCGTTCGAATCGGACGCGATGAGCTGGAAGCAATCAAAACTAATCTGCTGAACACGAACGAGGTTACGTTTAGCACCGTGCTCGACACGGATCTCGGGCCACCGGGCTCACCCGGCACCGGGCGTGGCAATTATGGCAAGAATCTGAGCATGGCTCAGCTGAAGGTGCCCGGTGTTGCTGCTGCTGCTGCTGCCGGTGGTGATGGTGATGGAACGCGTCGTACACGGCTGATTTCGGAGCTGTCCGAGGCGGACTCGATCCTGTCATCGTACCATGAACCGGAGAAGAAGAAACCACCCAAAATTCCCGACGGCGGGTATGGTTGGGTGATCGTGTTTTCGTCCTTCATGATCTCGCTCATCATGGACGGTGTGTCGTTCTCGTTCGGGTTGATCTACACCGAGCTGCTCGACTACTTCGGTGAGTCGAAATCGAAAACGGCCTGGATCGGATCGCTCTTCATTGCCGTGCCGCTGCTGTCCGGGCCGATCATGTCGAATCTGGTCGATCGGTACGGTTGCCGTAAGATGACGATGCTGGGCGGTTTCATCGGCGGAATGGGCTTTGTGTTGGCCTCGTTCTGCCAGTCGGTGGAGCAGCTCTACTTCACGTTCGGCATACTGGCTGGCGTCGGTCTTGGCTTCGGGTACGTGACCGTCGTCGTGTGTGTCGCGTTCTGGTTCGATAAGAAGCGCACGTTTGCGACGGGTATCGGAGCGTCCGGTACCGGGATCGGCACGTTCGTCTACGCCCCGCTCTGCCAGTGGCTGATCAATAACTTCGGATGGCGTGGTGCGACGCTGATTCTCGCCGGTACGATCTTCAACATGGTGGCGATGGGTGCACTGATGCGCGACCCGGAGTGGATGATCGAGGAAAGCAAGCTGGAAAGCCGGGCCCAGAGCATACAGACGTTCTCGAACTCGAGCGTCTATCTGGACGAGATAAAGAAGCTGATCGAGACGGGCATCCCGAAAGAGCACGTGCTGGATACGCTCGTGACGAACGTCAACACGGAAGCGAATCAGGTGATACCACCGGAGGATCCGGCTATCACGAAGAAGTACCAGAGCGAAGTCGCTCTACCGACGTTCTTTAGCGAGCAGGAACAGCAGCAGCACGGTGGAGGGACGGGACGGGCAAACGGAAACCTGCACGCCAGTAACCGTTCGCTGCGTCACAATGTGCTTGCGAAGGAAACGTTCAAGCGCAGTGGACGGTTGGCACAGGCGAAGGCACGGCTCGCCAGCACGGAAACGCTTAACTCGTACGAGAAGCTATCCGATGACGACGATGACGACGATCATCATCACCATCCGGACGGTGTTAGTCTGGGGATTCGAGCCTCGCTCAAGACGCTCAGTGTGGCTTCCCTCGAGGACGGTTATTTGAGCGTTAAACGGCAGCAGGAACTGCACGTGAAAGCGGGTGGCAGCACGTGGTCGTTGGATGAGATTGCACTGGCCGGTTCGTTGGTCGTGCCCACACCGAACGGTACCGTCGTAAATGCGGTCGGTGGTGATGGTAGCCGGGCGGAGAAAACCCGTAGCTTCCGGGGCAACTCGCTGGACGTGGTGTACGAGAATGAGATCTTCAATCCGAACGTGGACACGAACGTAACGCTGGTGGTACCGAAGCAGACGAAGCTGCTGCATCAGCGTACGGTAGCGCCACGTGGTGGTGGGCTCAAGAAGCTGCAACATCTCGGGCGTCAGCATTCGATGCGCTACTCGAACTTTTACAAGGACATGCGGCTGCACAGGAACTCGATCCATTACCGTGGAGCGCTGCTGAACACGCATCGCTATCGGCTGAAGGCGTCCTCCTGTCCGAACATCTACCGCAACTCGATGACGACGATCGCCAAGGAGCAGGATGAGGTATGTTTCGCCCGTCTCTCGTTCGTGTTTGCTAATGAGCTGCGTCACGAAGCAGCTAATGAAGTCGTAAGACCATTTTACGGGGCATCTCTTTTGAAGTGATATTTGAAGGCAGCAGTTTTATTTGCGCAGTTTGAAGCTCTAATGAGTAGCTATCGTATTTTTAATCAAAGACTCGCCGGATAAGCGTTGAAGTGAAGATTTGAATAGCAGGCTGTATTTCGTGCATAAAGCTGTCTGGTTGTTTGCACGAGTGTCGTTTCTTTTGCCGAGTCTATGAACACACATTGGCTTTAGGTGTGATGCAACCATGCGTCTCCATTCATTGGCGACCCGGTGACGATCAGTGATGTAGCGATTTAGAATTGTTTGCATACATTTTGGAAACATGTCTTTTTTAAAGTTTGAGATTTTTTTCTAGCATTCCATTTCGTAATTGCGAGGCATAATGCATCTAGTTTGACCAACTAAATGTGTACTAAAACATGGCGAGTGCAAAGAGTTCATCTACATTTATTGACGTGCTAGTCCTTCGCATTTAACCCATTTTAGTACACGTTTTAGTACCATGTTTTTTTTGTTAAATTTTAATTGTTTAATAGCACTATTTTATTGTTTGTTAAGTTGCTTGCAATTATTTTTGATTTTTCTACTAAACAGTAAAATAATTTTTGATCAAAACCAGATAGTTCCTCAAAAATGGTGGATCTTTCCAAATAGCGTTTGAAATATTTCATGTCTTATTTTTCAGACTAGAACTTCCGACATATCTTTCACTATTTCAAATCTTTTATCTTATTTAGCCCTGGTATGGCAGCTTTATCGACACGCTGAAATCAATCTTTGATTTTTCGCTCTTCTTCGAGTTCCGCTTCGGTATGCTTTCAATTTCGACGCTGTTGCTGTTCGTGTGGTAAGTGAACGTTTTTGTTGGCTTGAAAATATCGTTTTAACCCCACTTCGTCATGTTTCAGGTACATCATTCCCTATTTCTACATCCCGGAGTACGTGTTGAACTACAAGTACACCGAGCAGGACGGTGCGAACCTCATCTCGGTGATCGGCATCACCAACACGATCGGTATGGTTGGGCTCGGTTGGCTCGGCGATCGGCCTTGGGTGAATGTGTGCAAAACGTACGCCGTGTGTCTAGTGTGTAAGTTATTCGCTAGTTTCCTAATGTGTTTCGCGCTCCATTAAAGTCTCTTTTTACATTTTTGCAGTGTGTGGTGCATCGATCTTCGTCATGCCGTGGCTCATCTCGAGCTACACCGCGATGGTGATCCTTTGCATCATCTTCGGATTCACTTTCGCCAGCACGTTCTCCTTCACGCCCATCATCATGGTGCGGTTGGTCAGTTTGGACGACTTCACCGTCGCCTACGGACTGGTGCTGCTCGTGCAGGGCATCGGCAGCCTGGTCGGACCACCGATCGCCGGCTTTCTGTACGACGTGACCAACCGGTGGGACGATTCGTTCTACGCGGCCGGTTTCTTCATCTTCCTGTCGGGTGTGTGCGCTTGGTTGATTGGATCACTCGATGCGCGCCCGGACGAGGAAGATGGTGACGAAAAGGAAAGCGAAGCGCTCAGCTCAACGGCCACTGCCTAACCGGCAAAGGTGTGGGTGGGTTGGTGGCAGCGGCTGTGCAAACTGTGGTGCCTTTTGTACTTATATATGCAATGTGTGTGTTCGTTCCAAGCAAAGCAATGCAACGCAACTAGTAGTAGGAGTTTCGTGTTATATCACGCGTTCAGTGTCAGTGATAGAGTTCGATTTGTTTCTTGATAAATTATCGCTTTCGATTGGTCACAACGCAGGAAAGGAAATACTACCTCAAAAAAAAAACAGTTTCGGCTTTTGTTTAAAATGTTGAACACGTGATAGCTTGCTGCAGCGACAATTACACCGGCAAGCAACAAACCCTGCCCCATATAGGTCAATCGAATGCCTTATCTAGTAGCTAAGAGCTGCCAGGGCCACAACTTTTTTTAGGAGTAGCACTAGTAGTAGCACACTCTAATCGTAGCAAAAAGTGAAACTTAAGAAAAAGATGCAATCTATATATTTAGCATGTAGCAAAATTAGCAATCCCGTAAAAAATTGAACGCTAGCAAAAACCTGTTTGCCGCACGCTGTGGTGGTATGCGTGGTATGAACTCTCTGGAGGATGATTGGTGGTGTTTTTGTTTTTCTTTTCTGCGCAAGGGTAGTGTTTACCCATCTGACAGAGTAAGATTTAGTAGTGATGCTTAAACCATCTCCTTGGGACCATCGTAGTTCAGTACTTTGGGATACATTGAATTTAGGCCAGCATCGAAAGCTTCCACGAAAACACCATACACACGAGCGGGTTACGTAATATGCGGCTCGTTCTCAACACCTTTAGCAAATCCGTTATGTGTCGTTCCGATACGCTCACACACATCTACATGTACTAAAAACTAAACAGGGCAATCTTGTGATGTATAAGATTATTAGTACAACGAATTTTTATCATTTCACACTAACACACACTCTCTCTCTATATGTGGTTTTTAATTTGTTTGTAGCGTATTTTTAGGAATAACTTAGGTGAAATAAATTAGAACAATCTTTTGAATTGGAGAATTGATGGGTGT
>JXWZ01007641.1:0-12327 GCA_000956215.1 Anopheles farauti No. 4 | reverse complement strand
GACACTTGCGGCAGAATCGGCCAACGTGGTCAAAGATGATTGCAGAAGGAGAAGACGGCCCACGACAAACAGCAACAAAAATCTCAACTCGAACCAGTGACCCCCTCACTCAAACGTCTTTACCGAGTTTGTCCATCGTGAAGTCCTGGTAAGGGTGAGATAAGAAAACTGAACCCCTCGCCAAGCACTCCCACCTCATGGTCGCATCGTTTGCTGTGGCACTTGTGGTGTTTTTCTCTCTGGCAGACGACAGTGCTGTTTACAAAGCGGTATGGTCCTGCGACAAAGCCGCCATCAGTGCGACCAGCTGCAGACCGTCGTGGACGGACTAGTACGAGTTTCCACTCGTTTTTTTCCTCGGTGGCAGTTTGGTTTTGTTCTTCCAGCTCCGTCCGGTATTTATGTGTATTTACATGTCTCACCGAATCAATTTCACTCGATTTAACTTCTGCTTCTTGATGGCTATTACGAACCGCTTGGCAACGCCGGCGAACGAACTTCGTTACGTACCTCGTAAATACCTCTCGACCGTTAAATGGATGGTGATCGATGACTCTGTTAGTAATTCGACTAATTTGGTGCAACCGGCACGGGAATGGCATGAACTGCAGCGACAAATTATTTGCTTTGTTGCACTGTTTGGTTCCACTCGGAAATCCTGTTTTAATGTTTTTGCTTATTCTTGAGTAGCAGAGATGAAAAAGGTTTTTTTACTGTTGAATTTTATTATTGGAAATGTATATATTTGTTCAGTGTTTTAACAACACCATTTTGCACACATTTTGAAAATTTGAAGTAAATCGTGAACTAAGTAACATTTAGTTTTAATTATTTATTTTACTCAAAAATGAAATGCTTCACGATGAAAAAATATGATTAAGAGATTCAAATACATTTTGCCGCAGATACTTTCTGGTAGTTACGGAATAGTTTTATAACATTTTAAATCAAATTCTCAATATGATAGTAAATAGCAGCCCAAAATACTTCGTTGAAATAATTATTTTCTTAATAGAATCGATAAGGCTAAACCCTTTTTTTGTATTATGAAGGCAAGAAAACTTATAACTGCTTAATGTTTAATTCCTATCCAACAAGAACCACAATAATTATTTTATAGTTTTAATGTATTGTTACTATCGATTAACAGTTATTGTTAAACAATAAAATGTGTGTTAATATTTTCATTTATAATCTGAAACTCTATAAATCAATACACTCAAATAAACATGCTTATAGGAAGCGAAAATTTGTCTAGCGACAAATGGTCCATAAAGAGTACGGTCGGATACCAATTTCATACGCGTGAAGCGTGCTAACTAATGCAAACTAATATAACATGCGAAAAGTGCCACGTACCATCGTAGTAGAACTTTATCATCACTCATGCGAAAGCTCTCCCAGCGGGTTCCGCATCGAACTGTACAATCGAATGCAAACTATCCAAAACAAACCTTCGACGATCAACACTTTCGACACGTTTTCTAAAAACCTCCCGTCCAGGGAAACCGTGTCATGCGGCCTCCACTGCACCTGAACACACCACTACCAGTAATGAATATGAAATGCTAATGAGACTACAATAAATATTAATCAACAACTGCACTATAAATGTAAATATCACCTCATAAATTAACGACCTCCGTCCCCCGATCCCAGCTGCGGGAATGCCCAGCGCAGACCCGCCCGATAATGATCTAAATTATTATTAGCGGTCACACAAGCCGAAAAGCACAGCAACAGCAGCAGCAAACGTAAAACACCGGCACTCGGGCGGTCTAGCATTGTGTGATGGCCGATTTGCACACATTCGAGGTGACCGTGCCCGAAGCTGACGTGCGTTTCACTCACACACTGAGGGTGGGCGCATAATTACGGTCGGACACTGCATTTGAAAGTCAATAACGAACAGCCGTTTTTGGCCCGAAATGTCAATCGAACCTGATGCTGACAATAAGTGAAAGATCCGCTCCGGAACTCCGGGTATGGGATAGCGCGTTGGAAGGGGCAGTGGGAATTCACAAACTGCCATTAGCTTAAACGACCGAATGCATTCGTTCATGTGTGAGTGTGTGTGACCGTTCTATCGTTGCATTCACGATGCACTGCTAGCGCTGGACCATTTGTCTTCGTTTTGTACAATCAACAACGCCCACCGGAACTGGAACGCACTAGCCAATGATGTAGCAAAACTATTCGAAAACAATTACTTTTTCAATCGTGTTCCCTTGCCGGCAGAGCGGGTCCGAACTATCCCTGTTTGTGTTCATTATGCACCTTCGCACGGTCTGGGAGGGGGGAGTGAGAATGTCTTAATCGAAAAACTTTCCGGCGACCAACTTTGCGCTCTTATCTCGTCCATTCGGTGAGGTGCATTTCGCTGGTCCCGATAGTTCCCGGTGAGTGTCTCTGTTTTAAAAGCACCACCTCCTGGCATGCTGCACCGACACGAATCCTGTTCATAAATTATCTACACCTTCCTTTGCCCGGTTCCGCATCTTCCGCCTGCTGTAGATTATTATTTTCGTGCGGGAGAAACTGCTCCGGGAAACTGTGGACGCCGGGGAAAATTAGTAAGCCGAAGAAAAGTATTCTCCGCTCCGATGCACGGTTCGAGTTTGGTACGGGCAGAACTTATGGGAATCACGATCACTACCGCACCACCCAACCTTTGCCGATGTTTATTTATTGTTTTAAGAACTTTTTCACTTATCGCAACATTTTCCACAACGGTTTATTTATTTTTTTTTTAGTTTTCCTCATACCAATCACTTCCGGTGTGGTGAGACGGTCGCTTTCGCTTTGTCGTGAGCGAAGCGGCCGTGGAGGATTTTTTACGCTCCTGCATGGATGCTGGTGGCCGATTCGATCGTTTCGGTTGTCCGTACGGGTTCCGTGTGCCGTTGGAGGTGGTGAGCAGTTGGTAGCGCTGGGCGAGCCTTTCGTAGCGTTCGACCACGTCGTCCTCCGGTCCATCGCGCGGTACATCCTCGACCGAACCGGAGCTTTCCTGCTCGAGACCGGCGGAAATGTCCTTACGCCGTGTTGCACCGGCCGTCATGACCATTACGGTAGGATTCATTGTCTCCATGTGTTCTTTGAGGCAGCTTTGCAGCAAATTCAGGAAGTACAGGAACGCCAGCAGTGTGAGTGCGGACAGGGCGGCTCCCTTGCCCTTACCGGACTTTCCGTGCGATGGGGCCGGCCACAGTGGTGGCAGTGAGTGATAGATTGATGGTGGTGGTGGTGGATGCGGAGGTGGCGGTGGATGTGGAGGTGGTGGTGGATGGTAGTCGTATCCGCTAGAGCTTCCGTCGCCGGACGAGGTAAACTTCATGCCGTATCCCTGCGATCCATCTCCGGCAGCCACGAGCGAATGTACCGAGTGGGAGTGCATCGGGTGGCTGTACAGCGAGCCACCGGATGAAACGTCGTACGGCGAGCCATAGCCCGGCCCCAGCGGCATCGTTGGCTCAAAGCCCGCGGATGCGTACGGATTCCAGCGATTCTGCACGAGCTGACTCCGATCGACGGCACGCGGAAGGACGGCACCAATCGAATTTACCACCATAGTCGCTGCGATGTAACTGCGATGTCGACTGGTTGGATGCAGCATCTTGTACGTTCCGAGCAACACACCAGCTGACACCGAAAGCCAGAGCCGTGCGATTCAAAAGCAAACGCACACGCATTTCCAACCTGACGGAAGGAAGAAAGTGCAACGGCGAGCAAACGAACGGACACTGGGCTGGAAACGGGGAATGTGAGGGGTACGAAATTAAAAGCTTGCCAATCTTCACCACGGCAAACACATGCTCAATCGGCACCGAGCCGGATCCGGAAAGGGAAACTCGTCGCGCCGAGTGACGATTCGTCGCTTCGATGCCGAGCCGGGTGGGTGTGCGTGACATGCCACACAAATTGTCATCCATTACAAGCCCTATTAAGTGTACGGGGAGAACCGTCACCGGAGCGTGCATATGTGGTGCCGATTGATGCAAAAGAAAGAGGTAAAAAAGTGAACATGATTTTTTATATTGTAACAAGAACCAACGCGTCGTTTCACGTTGACAAAGTATGCCGATGGAAGAAAATTCTTTTCCCTCATGTAACCGTGTCTTCTGTCTTTTAATTTTTGCAATATAAATAAACGTTATGCTATGCAAGCATTTTTAAATGTTTGAAAAAGCATAATAAAACATTCATCATTAGAAAGAGATTATTGTTACATTATGAAATACGAAAATATCTGATGGCGGGGAATTTTTATGAGTATCCATTGTCCAAACCGGAAGTCCAATGATGAACACAAATTTTGCCATTATGTATAAACTAATCACAAAAATACTTTACGCTCTATCTTTGTTGTATGAATCGAAACGAGTCATAATTTTAAATTCCTTTACAGTTTGTCGTCAAAATTAGGTTTTTAGTTGAAGAATTGATTTAAAAACACTATAAATCTTTAGCGATTTGATCAATTGAACCTTTTTACAATTATTGGCGAATACCTTATTTATTACTTTGAATAGAGAAGCTTTTGATAACATTTTTGCTACTGTTAACAAGTACTTGTCCGCAGATATATATGATGTTTTCCCACAATGTAATAAAATTGCCACTTTTTTCTTCACGTCAAATATTGCATTACTCATCAAAAACTTTCAAGCATAACTTTTACCCTTGCAATTTTTGCGGAAAGCCCATACAATGTTCTATATGAAAATTCTTATCATGCAAAGTTAAATTTTTAATAACGAATTGTATAAAAGAAGAAAACAACACATCCTCTCAGTATGTCGCTATCTCTCAAAGCAATATTTACAGGAATGGCATTTGCTTTCGTTTATCGTATGGTATTAACAACCGTTAAAAAAACTCGCTATTCCAACACGAAAGGTGAAATCATGCAACACATACGGAAGTTGCTTTCTGCTTGTGAGGGTGGATAAAAAGCATCTTATACTACAAACCACCGTTAGTGAGCTATAGATTGATGAATGAATTTGTCCACCGTCAACCAACATCGGGTAAGGGTCGTTGGAGCTATTGTGATGACCATCGTTCGGTCGTTTGGATCGTTTAATCTCTTGACCGGATCGCTTTGGGAAGGCATCCAAAAGCCCAAACTTTGCCAGCGTCGGACGAGCCATGACACACGGATTAAAAAAGACTACTTGGCCTCAGCATGGACTTTTAACTTGCCCATGCGTTTGCCAGTCCATGACAGGGCTTACCAGCTTGGCGGCCATTGTTGGCATCCCGAAGCCAACTGGGACGAGAATTAGTCGCATGTGACAGGATGAAAAGATCAAACGCCGGCACAAAGTCCGGCCCCCGGCGGGGGAGATGGTGCATTTTTACAGTTTCTCCTCACGGTTTTTGCCTACTCACGAGCGGCCGTTTGTATCTCCGTGCATTAATTCGCTCGGTCCCGTGGGGTGGCATAACTGCAGCCCGTCCGGTATGGGGGCGTCGTGTACGCGACTTCAAAAGCAGAAGTTAATTTCGTCCCATTTTGTCGCCTTTCAAACCACCACCTACCGGCAAGTGGTGGGAACGTAAGCGGGCCGGGTACGGGCAGGACACTCGCAATATGGAAATTCCAAACCCGGCACCGGGTTTTCTTTCCCGTTTGCTGAATTATTTATTAACTTTTTAACTGGATTTTTCCCTCCCCAAGCTTATCGCGATGTATAAAATGGCTTTATCTGGCGATTTTTGTTCTCCTCCCTGCTTATGCTGCGGGCAACCAGCGTACTACCGTTTGCGATGTGCGCGAGTGTGCTTTTTTCTGTACAGTAATGCCTAAAAGCGGTGTTGGCCCTGCAATGGAAGACGCTTTGTATGTTTGGCGTATTGCAAAGGCGGGAAATATTCTGTGGGCGCTGCAGACGACGTCACGTTCGCTTCGATTTTCATCGCAGTGCAGGACCGAATGAAGCGGAACCATTTACATTCTACGCAGGGTTTCCTTTCTCATCATGAAGTACCATTAGCAAAGTGTAGCCCATTCATCACGTGACACGTAACTGTTTGTTCGGTGAAACAAAAAAAAAGTCATCCCGAAGGAGAAGACATTAAAATAAACTCAACGTTAGACTGAGCTTACCAGCGTTTGATTAACGCCTCGACACTTCTATTGGGTGAAAAAAAGCCTAATTTACAGAAGATAAAACATTATTATCACACTCGATGTTAATCGGTGGCAAATTTTAAACTGTAAACTGTATATTGTTGTGAGAGAAATGATTGTTTTCGGGTATTTATTTTCAAACACAAATAAATTATTTAATTTTGTCTGAAGCCTGACAATTTCACGAACTGTAAATAAAAGCAATTCGACATAAATAACCGTTTCGTTCCTATAAACCATGTTTTACTTTACTTCAAATTAATTTGTTACTCGACAAAGCATTGAGTAATGCAACGCTCGGTTTGATGAGTACGTTGAGTACTTGGTCTCTGTTCGCGTTTAATAATACAACTTGCTGTGCATTCTGTTCCGGAGACTCATTACACTTGCTACTATTTGGACGCTCCATAAAACACTTTCACGTTCTCGTTGGCGAATTTTGTTCTTGAGCCTTTCATTATGGTTCCCCGGAACTCATCATTATCATAACTATCATAATCAAACCATCCCCCCACAACTCCTCAACCGGTAGCTATAGCAGTCACTGTTACGTTGCGTAGAGCCCGCACTGTTCCACACTAAGCATAATGCACGTCCGTGTGTGCACCCGGTGTAAAGTATCGGCCATCCCCATCTTAAACTGCGTCATAAAACAGCTGGGCCAAGCCTGCCGGTGATATTGAATAAAATATAATGCAAGAATTTTCATTAGACTAGACATGAACCATCCCCTAACCGAACACCGTTGCCGCCATCGTTCACCGCCGTTTCGCTCTCAGGATGCTTTTACTTCCGCTCGTACGCATCCGGTAGCGGATGGGACCCGGACAGGGGTAGCAATGTATTAGCAAATCATCGTCACACTTCAGCATCAACCTTTCAGCCTCGCTCGTGGATCAATCTTTGACTTTCATCAACTGCAGGCGCTGACGTTGCTAGCAACCGCGTTTCGGCCACAACCCGGCATCCAGTTTGCATTTTATTGCCTTGCCCCCTCTTGCTTGTGCTCCACTCCGTGCTGTTCTTTTGCTTGAAACGCTGCATAAGGATGACCGCACGTTGTCTGCACGTGCGGTGTCATGCTACTCACGCGGGAGGAAGGCTGAAAAAATGGAACCACTTCACCATCTCGACCACGATGGAAACTCATTTTCATCTTCATGCGGATGAGGCGGTTTGCTAGAGTATGTGTGTCCCGCGGCAACAGGGATAGGCGAATTTATGCTCGAGCGTCATGCGAAAGGAAACACTTCCTTCTGGAAGCATCTCTTCCGCGAGCGATTCACACTTTCTTGCAAGCGAAGTAGTTCTTTCTTCCACACACGACACACGTTTTCATTCCATTAAATAATTAGTTTTCTCTCTAACACATTCACAGACACACAAACACCCCAGCATTATTCGCACTTTATTTATGAGTGTCGCGCTGTTCAGTTGTTCTTTTATATTTACGTTCCACACCGGGTGAGGCGTGACGTGCTGTTCTCGTGCGGAGAAAAAAAAATCTTCAGGCAGAGTGTCACCGACGATCTCATGACTGCATAATTTTCATTTAAAATGGGACTACGACGTGTGGTGGTTCGCGCTTTACGGAAAGTGAGTGCACTTAGTTGCTGCATTTTTGCCATGCTGGTTGATAAGTTTTTAAGTGCAGCTCGCTTCCCTCGCGCTGCAAGCTGACGAATATTTTAGTGTATTTTGTTGCTGCATTCTTAATAACCCACCATTTGTTTGTGACCTTAATTGTGCAATCATTGTTGAATATTAAACCTTAATCCTTTGGTCGACTCCGCAGTAAACACTTTTACGAATCGAGTACCCGTTGCAATATTCATGGCCTCCTGCACGATCGATTTCGTTTTCTGCGTGGATGCAAATTTTGCGTGAAATCGTTAACGTTTTATGTGCTCTGGACAACATTCCGTTTCTCTCGGAGAACGTTTGCTATCGTTCTCCGAACGAACGGTGGTAGACAAAAATACGTGGTTTCCGAGGGCAAACTTTTACGACTGTTTTATTGAATGGTTACATTTCGGGCTTCCTTAGCGGCAGAGCCACTAAAGATTGGACAGGCCGGGAAATCCAGCGGTACCACCACATAGTATTTGCACAAATTTTACACTCTTTTTTAAAACTCTTGATATTTTTCTTTTATTCCGAGCATCACCGCAGACAACCGCAGACGGAAAACTCGCTACGTTCGATGGTAATTTTGAAATTTGATGCGTTTCCCGGAAGAAATAAAATCGACGGCCCTTTGTGGAGTTTGTATGCGAAAGAGTCATAAAAACTAAATTCACGCTGAACTTGCTGGGAAAGTAACACAATACGTACACACATACGAATGTCTACAATTTGATAAGTGGATTGACTTTTCTCATGTGTCATCCATTTTTAAGCATCGTCAAACTTCCGTTCTCGATTCCCAACCGCGGCTCCGGGATACGATAAAAGAAGGGATGCTTCTCTTGTCCCTAGCGAACTGAAAGGAAAAAAAAATATTTTAACTATCGCTTCGTTGATTCTGCGTGTGGTTGTTAAAATAAAACAAATCACACAATTTTACTTTGACGACTCCAGCCTCCAGCGACTATTTGAGTAGCCCCAAACTAACCAGTTGAACGAGCCGATGGACAAAAGAGAAGAAACTATTTAAACACGGCGATAGGTTCGTTTGTGTAACTCAATTCTGCTGCATGGGCGGTCGTTCCGTATTTACTGACGAGAAGGTGGTCTATTTCCGAAAAAATAACCAGTCTGTCCATCATTTTGTATTCGACAATACCGACAATACTCAATTTCGATACGATACGTTCTAAGCGATCATTCAGTCGATCGCTCGGGTTGAAGGAAGCTAAAGCATGATCTTTGTCTAACTTTTGGGAAAGCAGCGTATATTACCCGCAAAGGGAATTAAACATAGAAGGAAAAAACGAACCGCACGCGGCTAACCATTTATTATACATTTTTATGTGCAGCCAAGAATAAAAATTCGCGACCGATCCGGTAGGGTGTGTAAATAGCGCCTACAGCGTATAGAATGCTGAAAACATCAGAATGCAATGCCAGGCTCCAGCAAGAGCAATAGACTCACGGTACGCAGCGCTTAAAGAACGCGGCATAAAACGCGTATGTGCACCTCTCCCTTGGGGAGGAAAACTCCCTTTTCGTATTTTCCACACACGAAAGCACCGGCACCGATGGACGATAAATGTGGCATATACGCCGTCCTACATTCCGCAAGGCTTTTCGTTCAGTTTGTGCCGATTTTCGTTCTTTCTTTGTCATCGTTTTTCACCCCGAACCAGTGGATTAGTTCACCCTGCGTGCGTACCATTTAAACGCAGGAAATGGATGCTGCTAGCGGGAGGAAATTGTATGGAAAATATTTTAAAAGTTTATAACACTTTCCCGGACAATAACGATTGTCTTCAGTGCGAGTACGCTCAAAACAGGTCATGGATGTTCGTGCGTTCTCTGCTGCTGCTATCATTTGGGGTATGTATTTTTTCGTACAAACGAACAAAGAAAAAGGATGGAAAAACACGATGAAACACATTTCCTACCCAAAACATGTGTTGCGGACATGAAAAGCACAACGTGGCCATCTACAGTAGCAAGCGTCGAGTGTTGAATAAAGGAATCACGCCTCTTTGGTAAACCTCGTCGTTGCATGAATGTGTCGTAGTAGTTGTTGGAGCGATAATTCTGTTGACTTTAGATCGAGGTGATTTTTGTTGATGGAGTTTACATTCCCGGCGCACGCTAAAACGCAAGATTGCAGATGGCAGCTGATAGCTTTGTGGTACAAATGGTACAAATTGAAAAGAGGGATGCAAATATTGATTCTAAAACTTGATATCACGTCTGCCTAAGAAGGAGTGGGTATATCTCCCTTTTTTCTTGTTCTTTTATATAGAAATCATAAAACGTGATTGGCTTGCTAGCTACGTCGTATAGATGTTTACAGAAACAAAAAATAATCGATAAGTATATTTGTTTAAAACGCGTTTGATCGATAACAATAATTTGAAAAGACCTTGTTGAAGCTTAATATCGCTTACTTTGCATGATTTAATAGTTTTCATTTCATTTTTTACATAATTTATCAACAGGCAATATACATGAGACATAGAAGAGACAAATAGTAGTGATACTCTTCAAAGGCTTATATAAGTTAATGTTTGCAGAGTATCCGAAGTTTTTTGATATTATATAATAAATAACCTTGAATCCACTTGATTTTCCAAATTTTTGAGGATTTATCAAGTAATCGACCGTGTAATGTTTAAATAGTAGTATATTTAACGATTTTGTATTTAATTTTTTTTTTAGCTTTTTTGTTATTTGGCAATTTATTAATGGTAATTATTTAATTTTATTTGTACAACTTAATTCAGCAGTTCTTTGTTTGCAGATAACGAGCAACAATTTTCTATCCTATCTTTAGTATTTGTTGCATAACTAAATGGAAGAAAAGCTACATTTTTAATGTCAAATAATATGTCAACAGATTTATTTATTTTTATTTCATTTAATTAAAGAAAGTGCGGCCTGACCGTATTGCTTATAACTATACTTTCATATGTTAACAGATTATAAAATTTAAAAAAAAAGTTATTTTCATCTTTTTTCTTGTTCGTAAATTTACTCGTGTCAAATTACGACACTTTTTTAATAGTTTGTTATATTGAAATGAAATGATTTCTAACTCATTGGTATTATTATTGAAATCCATGGAAAGTTTGTTCTATCAACGCTTTTCTAGTTAATTATAAATGCAGTTACGAGCAGTTATTAGCAGTTATATCTGAGCCCTATTCAAGCTATTTTTAGTGCTGCATTAAGATGTTGATAAAAATGTCATTGTATTTTTCTAGTTATAATATCAAAGATTATGCAACGATGTGGAAACGCATGCACTATATTATCTTTCGAACAAATAATTCTTTGGAGTCATTTCTCTAATTTTTTTCTTGTTGAATTTCTCTAATTTATTGAGACTATCGGTTAACTCTGATATGCTGCGAAGTAATTATTCTAATGGTACCGATTTGTTGTCGGTTCGTTGGACGCAAAACCATGTTCAATCTGACTGCTGCAAAGTATCATCAATCAGCGACTTTTCACAACCCATCCTCTCCCTCTCTCTCTCTCTTCTGTTCTCGTTTTCCCAGGGGATCCTCTTACCTACCGGTTTCCTGTGCAAGACTGTCGTGAATGCATTTAGCAACCATTTTGGGATGGTAGACTTTTTTGTTGTTTTCTGCACTCTAGATTTGTGTGCATAGCAAACACAAAGAAACCCCCACCATCGCCATCTTCAGGTTCTCGAACAGCGAGCGCGTTCCAAAAAAAAAAAAACGAGAAAACAGAGCAATTTTTAATGTACACCCGTAAATGCATACGATTTTTGCACGTACGACACGGCTAAAGCGCTTCCGTTCGATGGTGTGGGGTTCAACATTTTTCGGCACTAGACTCTCGACGTTTGCCCGAGTCTGAAGTAATTCCAGCCCTTCACTTACGCTGGCGTTACCGGCTTACAAGAACGCGCTAAAGCATTCGAAGAATGGCAAACCGAATAATGACTCCGCGTAAGGATGTCATAGGGTGGAGGGTAGTGCGAACGGGGCCGATACACTTCCGACGGCCGCTAGCACGGAAAAGCCATCATCTTAGGCGTTGCTGATGACTGTTTTGTCGTGACGGTTGTTTTTCGGTTTCCCATTCGAGACGCAAAATAAAATGCTTGCTCCTACCCCATTAGCTTTCGTCGCTGTGACTCGCTTGTGTGTTGACGTGGCGAAAGTCGAACGCTAAGGTAGGAAAGTATTTTGCATGCTTTATTTTTCGGGCGAAATCTTGGTAATTTTTGCTTACTTTTATTTGGACAGAAGTACGCTGCCATACCACACCAGCCCTACCACCTGTAGCAGGTCAGAAGTAAATGAGTTCGTGATTAAAAATCCCCAACCGGCACCGGTGCTAATGGAGCACTGAACCAAAGCTAGGGCGTGATGCGAACCCCAAGACGGAACGAGCTATATGGCAGGGACGTAGTCCACCCATTCCGGTGGAAGCTTGCGTTTCGACGCCCGGTGGCGCACGTTTTGTGCACTTTCCTGCGACATCGAACAATGCCTGAAAACAGGACAATCCTTGAGCGGTTACCACCAATACTGGGAGCG